>SJYO01032026.1:799582-909849 GCA_006410555.1 Capra ibex
AAAACTAAAGAAGACACTAAACAACCAATAAATCTTCGCACAACAAGTTGGAGGTATACAACCTTAAAAATTATCAAAAAGAGGACATTAACTCTAGATTAGAATTACGTAATACCAGTCTTTTCTACGAACCTTGCTAAAGTTAAAAAAACTTAAATAGTTCCAATCTAAATACCGGGTCCTACACTAGATAGGACCTCTTCAAAGGCACTCGTGAACTCTTTTTCCACTTTAAGTAACAAAACCCCACTTTACAGGATATCTAAAGTCAATCCAGATTGACCAGATAACGTAGTAAATTTCAAACGAATTTAAAGTTATCTATGTTCGTTTACTAGGAGGTGTCACCGACACGGTCATCTATAGAAATTGTCAACAATGTGTGTTCAACTTCCTTTTTATGACAGAGAGGTCACTCCTGGCGTGTTCTCTTTTACCCGAATTTGTCATTATCCTGTGTGTGTGTGTCCATTGTCCGTTACTCACTACACTGAAGTGTCTGAAGATCAACCCGTCCACTGTTAAAGAAACTCGGAGTCAGAAGTATAGACGTTTTACCTTTGTCACTAAAGTCATTGAGTCTCCCGATAACACTCCTAATGAAATCTACTGTGTACTTTTTAAGTAACCCATACTGGCATGTGTATGAACTATTCGAGTCCATCAATAATAATCGAAGTCCCCCTCCTTTTCTCTTACCTCCTCCCAGTCTTGAGAGAAGAAGATCTCTAGAAATTCCTGTCATTCGAACACAGACCCGACCTGGGTCCTCGATAAGGGAACTCTGTCCTTCAACCCACTGTCACGTGACTACGATTCGGTTAAATTTCGTCTCGATTTCCGGTGTTCGGTACTGGAACTCGAACTGTCCGGGTCCTCACCAACTTCTGGTACGTCGTACTTGTAAGTAGTGGAAGAATATTTTTAATGTTTAAGTACCCTTTACGAAACCTACAAAAACGGGAACTTTATAGAACTGAAAATTTAGGATTGAAGGAACTATAAGACACACTGTTTATAAATCCTAAAGTCAGGCAGTACCGTTACAATCATTTCATTATTACGAAATAAACCACTCAAAACAAAAGGACAGTCGTACCGTATTAGTCGAACCGAGACTGGAAGTGAACCCTACCCATTAGGACTCTTTCAACACGTTTGTAAAATTCAGGGTTAGGAAACTTATTGACGTATTATTATGATAAACCTTCTTTTCGATTACGAAAAATACCTTGTGAATTTTACATGGTCTGTAGCACGATTGATTAGTGAATTACACACAATGACCCAATAATAGATTAAATTACGAGTGTTACTCATCTTCATCCACCACCAGGGTGCTCCGTTTAGACCCAAGTTTAGGTGATCGTAATTGACTCGGGTTCACGGCCCGACCCGGGTTGAGAGAACCCCGTATCAGAAGAGAACCCAGACCATTCACTCTGGTCTTACTCGTCAAGAACCGAACTCTCCTTCGTTTCCAACAGTACGTGAGAACTGGACGAAGAACCTTTGGAAGTGACCCTAACTTTGGTCTCGAGAACTTGGTAGATCTCGAAGGATAGATAAATAAAAACCGACAAGACCCAGAAGGCACGACACCCCCGATGAGAGATCAACGTCTCCTGTCCGAGATCCCACACACCCGAAGTCATCAACACCGAGGACCCCGAGATCTCACGACCGAATCACTACCACCACACAACCGAATCAACGAGGCTCCACACCCCTTAGAAGGATCTGGTCCCTAGTTGGGGGACGTACCCGTTCACCTGAGAAGTGGTGACTTGGTGGTCCTTTCGGGGTAGAACTCGAAGAATTTGGTGGTAGAGGGAAGAGGTAGAAAGGGATGTGGTTTGAGGTCCACGGTTTCGTTGTCACGGTTTCAGATCAGGGGGAAAAAGGTCGAAGACTTGGTGACTTTGGGTTCACCGCCCCCCTTATGGTGTCCTCCTCGTCATGGAGTCGTAGACCCGTGGCACCTCGGGCAGTCTTGACCAAAGCACAGTCTGTCTTCACGACTCTTGTCCGGTCACTCCCGTGCGGTGTCTCCAGTCCACACCACCGCCTCTTCAAACCTCTGTACACGACACTCCTGTTCGGATGCGAACCTCGGTTTCTCTCTACCTCTGTCTCTTTCTTCCCCGAAGACTTCTTCAGAAACGAACCACTGGCAGGGACGGGACCACTGAGTCAACAGGTGGGTAGCGGGACCCTGGTACTTGAGGGAAGAGCCCTCCACTGTCGACAGAATGACAGGAGGGACCCGTTTGATCGTCGAGTGCACCCTCGAGACGCACAAGTTCACGGAGGACCTTTGAGGACAAGGGACTCGCTCGTCCTGTACCTCCCCTCGGCCAGTGTCCTTGCACCCAGAGAGACCCGAAGTCTCCGAGAAATAGACATCCTTTGGTCTGTAGGGTCCCGGGAAAGTCCCACTACAGGTTGTCGAGAACCGAGTAGCGGTAGAACTTATCTTTGGGTAAAGACCACCCCCATACGGACTCTCGACAGGGGAAGTTTAAGTCGTGTCACAAGACCGGGTCCCACACCGACTGACTCGTGTCCTAACCCCCGGGGGTTTGGTCCGAAACTATCAGCCACTGGGACCCGTCCAGAGAAACCACGACTCGAAGTCAAAGGAAGAGTCACCTCACTTCCCGACCGACTTACCCCGCCACCAACGGGGTGTCACCCGCTCCAACCTCCGTCACTTGGTCGAAGTCGTCTCCTCCGTACAGAGAAGGAACCATTTTGACTGTTTATTGAGAGAAACGTGTTTTAACTGGAGAAGTCTCCAGGATTACGTTTCGCTCACTCAGACTCCCAGAGTATGTCCCACTCCAGACCCGAAGGTCTGGAGACAGAAGAGTCCCCTTGACAAAGATCCCACGGATCGACAGGGTCAAACGGGTCCTGATTTCCTCAGGGTCTTCCCACAGCCCCTGCGTTGTCCGACCTCTGGTCTCTTTTTTCCTACTTGTACTTTTTACTCCGTGTCTCTCCACTTCACTGAATGGGTTCCCGTGTGTCGTCATTCTTCTCCGTTGTAACCTTGGGTCCTCTAAAAGACTCACGGTTTTAACCCTTTCTACCCGTTTTGTACAGTCTAACCAGTGGGACTGATAAAGAGTTCGAGCGGAGGATCTCCGGATCCCGTCCTGGGAAGACGGAAACCGGAACCCGATTCAAGTTTGGCTGAACGGGAACCGAGACTGGGTCACCTCAGGTCGTGACCTGGAACGAAAAGAATGGGTGCCCGAACCAAAGAAAGAGAGGAGACATGGACGAGTCAAAGTAGAGGTAGTGGGTGAGCTCAGTCTGTCAGGACCTAAAACTGGGAACCTCTTCAATGAACTGGTCCATAAGAGTAGGTATGTCGAATTTTACTGTGTATAACACGAGAGTAGTCCACGGTCCTTTTCACGATTCTTGAAAGGCATAGAATTGAGTAATAGGGAGTGTCGTTAGAGTACTCGTAATAATAATAGACACGATAGTCCGTAATAATAATAATAGACATAATCAGTCTCAAGGGGTCTCTTTGTCTTGTCTGTAGATAGACAGACAGACAGATTGATAGATGGACAGATAGATAGATGACCTCTCTAAACTAAATTCCTTAACCGAGAGTACTAATTCCTCTGACCCTTTAGGTTTTAGACATTCCTTCCCCGGCGCCCCTCGTCTTCCGACGTCAGGTCCTTTCTTGACTACTCGAACCTTTCACTCCGTGTCTCTCCACTTCACTGAACGGGTTCCCGTGTGTCGTCATTCCTCTCCTCGGTTGTAAACTTGGGTCCGTTAAAAAGGAAGTCTCGGATTCGGGGATTAATGATAACATTTACCGGAAACATTATACCCCGATAATGACATTGACAATGGAACGACTCAAGAACCCTCCTAATTTTATGTATGTAATGTATGAACCACTGACTGTCTTTCCTCTAAGAGTTATGAACGATGACCGGAAGAGGGACTTTAAAAGACAACGTGTTTTACTCCGTCCACCGGTGTCTATCAGACCGACGATAACGATAATCTGAGTCTTCCGAGTCGAGGGGACTCCTTACCCAAAAGTCGGTCCCCGCGTACACGCAATGTGCACGAACACTGCAACCTACCGACCCCGGTGTCCCTACGACTCAGTCACTGGACGTAAGAAGACACACAGAAATTTGGTCTCGTCCCGGTGCGGGAGTTGGTCGGTCCTCGAACCTCTTTCTATTGTCCCACACTCCACCAGACATTTCGGGTCCCGGAACGTCGGTCGTCCCTCTCTCCCCGGTCCACCGAAGTCCCGGGAAACCCTCGGACGGGAAACAGGTCCCGACACCGGAACCATACGCGGGTCCGACCAGAGACGACGGTCTGTGACACCCGTAACCATCTTACATCTTAACCAGTCTGCCACTGTGGAGTGGACCGGAAGGTGGGGTCAATAGCCAGGTAAACTGGACTCTGAGCCCTACTTTGCTAACTTGACGACCGACACCATACACGTCCATTGTAAATGTGAATGTAGACGTTCGATAACACGTCTGAACCTCCCCTTCGGTGGGTTCCGTGTCTCCACTCGAGACCGCGGTCGTTCAGACCCGAGTCTAGAACTGAGGTAAATGATGGAAACACTGTGACCAGTTCGGTTAACTGGAGAGATTTCGGAGTCTAAGAAGAAGAGACTTCACCCCCATTATACTGACTAGAGACTTGACCAACAAAGTCAATTTTCCCGAGTGTACACAGTTTACCGAACTCGAGGAGAGAGCAGAGACAAACCTTAGTGAGGAGTAGACGAATGCTGCGACGAGACCCCGGTGGAAGAGACTGGTAGACGAAACATAAGAAACTCAGATCTTCGTAGTTCTTCCCGAGTATCGTGGAAACCGACCGGGGTACGAACCTCGGATCCAAATCTCACTACCTGTTTGGGTCCGACCTGAGGACTCACCCCCCTGGTTTGAGCCGACTCTGGGTCTGTCACCACTGTCAGAAGGACGTCCCTCTCGTGGGGTGCGACGACCCCACCTAAGAACATGTAAAGTCAATATAGAGGACCCTTGTTCAAGACCGACCAAAACTAGAAAAAAAAAAAAACTGAAAGTTCTATATCGTGTACTTAAAGATTTAAAGTTTCGGGAGATCCGTTATACGTTTATCAAAATTAAACTCCACATTGTCTGTCCACCTTAACTGGGATCTTTCAGTCGTGAAAAAACTAAGGACGGTATTTCTACTAGAGACTTTTCGTTCTACTATAAATATCTTATAAAAAAAACGGAGAAGACAGGATACTAAAGAGATCCGACACCACAACTCCTTTTGTAAATTCCTCTTCGAAGATTCTTTTTCCTTCTAAGAGGAAAAACCCAATACCGAGTAACAAGAGACACAGTCAAATCGTCCTCTCCCAATCCCCGACACCAGACCTACCGTCCCACAGTTAGGACTTAGTCTCTCCTTCTACGGTCCGTTGAGGTCCCAAAAGGGATCCTGCACAAAACTAGGAATGAACAGTGTAAAAGGAAAAAGAAATTGAAGAGTACCAAAACACACACACACCACCCCGCCCCGGACCCCCCTCGTAGACTGGGATGTCTTGTCTGGAACCGACTTATTGACCTTAATTCTATCGCTAATTTTCGTACTCGAAGGTCCTACCTTAAACACCTAAGTTTAGGACTGAAAAGGGCGATGGATCAGAACACCGAGACCCATGAACACCGAGACCCATGATGGTGGGATTCTGAATATAGACATTTTACCTTCATTTTGGTCGTAGACGAAGTAAAACGGTCCCACTTTACGTAATTAATCCATTGCGTGTGTCTTGTCGTGTACTATGAATTTTTGGGGGAGTGTCTTACAAAGGAAGAAACAAAGTACATAATAATTGGTTGAACCCTCGAGGTTGGGTGGTTGTCCACTACCCAGGATAACACCAGGGTTTACCACGACTCACGAGACACCCCTCTGTTCTCTTTCTAGTCGGAATAAAAAGCCGAGGTTCCTCGAGATCCTCTCTGTTCTGCTCTTATCTTTTAGTACTCGATTTGCCGGTTCGGTCACAGATTATTTTACGATTCGACTTACTTGGACCACTACCTCTTCAATTTTAAGTCCCTTCCTCCGGAGATATTCTTCACTCCTCCACGGGTCGTAAATAACTCGTGAATGATACACGACCGAAGTATGTTGACCTGGGTCAAAATGAGTGGTTCCCTGTGAGTCCGAGTCTGTGTACTTTATTGAGTGAAGGTCCATCTTGACCGACCTCAACCGTAACCTCAGACCTACTACCTCTTACCCGGACTCGACTGGACCTCTCTCCCCACCCCACGTCTCTCCGTCTCCAACTTCCCCTAGAGACAAGGAACCAAACGACGGAATAAGGAACCAACGAGAGAACCTTGACACGGGACGGGGGATCTTTCTGTATTCTTCACGACGGACCCCGGGTGACGACCAGATCGGTACGGCTCGTCCGATACCCGTAACCACGGTCGGTCAGGACCGACCACCTCTGGTGTATACCGAGGATGAGACAGTGTCGGGTCTCACTTTGGACTGTGCGCAGAACCGAGGTGTTCCACGACCTGTAAACGGAAGAATAGTCTGACCCGTGTAAGGTACTGGTTCACTGGTGGACCCGACGGACAGTCCCATCCAGGCGAAGGCCGACACACACCTAAACGTAACGACGGACAGGACGTTCCAAACGTAAAAACTCTCAGACCGGACCACTACACCCCCGACCGTGACGTCAGTCGTACTGACTCCGTATGCCATAGGACCCTGTTCACGCCAAGACCATCTCTCCTGGTCCGAAACTTAGGACGGGTGGAAAGAACTAACATGTTGGACCTCGTCTAGTGGAGTGGGGAAATCCGGAGTGGAAGGAAATGGTATTTTACCTTTACCATTTTTTTTTATGGGTGGGAGTCAAAGTAAAACTCATAGTTTATAATATTCCTCGGACTGGATGGAGCGATCCACGAGGCATTTTAATTATTAGTAAAAATTACTATTACTCAGAAGGGACCACCGAGTCTACCATTTCGCAGACGGACGTTACACCCTCTGGGTCCAAGCTAGGGACCCAACCCTTCTAGAGGACCTCTTCCTTTACCGTTGGGTGAGGTCATGAGAACGGACCTCTTAGGGTGCCCGCCTCCTCGGACCATCCGATGTCAGGTACCCCAGCGTTTCTCAGCCTGTGCTGACTCGCTGAAGTGAAAGTGAAAATTACTATTAGTCACGGAGACCTTATAACTCTCGAGACTCGAGATTTTATCACGAGTCTTCCCTACTTATGTTCATGCACCATACTCCGACGGAGACACAGAGAACACGTCTGAGCCATCTCTGGGTCGAAGATTAGGAGTTTACCCTCTTCCTTAAACTCGACTCAAACTCGAACACCTTTAGGACACGAGGTCGTCTAACGAGTCCTTCTAACACACTGACATTATTTTGAAACGGGGATGTTTCAGAGATGACCCGACTGTACACAGAACTCCTCTCAAATCGAGTTTACGTAGTGGGTCATCCTACGAGATCGCTAGCATTACCCGTTTACGGGCGAAGAGTAGACAGTATAGACCCCGAGTCACCTCTCTCTAGTGACATCCAGTCTCGGACCCCAAAGTTGACATCGAACGGTAGCCCACGGGGTCCCGTGCAAGGAGGTGAAGAAAACCAGGGGAAGAGCACGGCCCTCCAGGAGACGGGAGAGAACAGGAACCGTAAATGTTCTCGGGACGCTCCAGTCGTAATACTACTACCAAACACACACACGCACACACACGCGCACACGAGTCTGTACAGTCCAAGACACACTGGGGTACCTGACATAGGACGGGCCGAGGAGACAGGGACCCTAAGAGGTCCGTTCCTATGACCTCACCCAATAGTGGGGGAAGAGGTCCCCTAGAATGGTTGAATCCCTAGGTTGGGCGCAGAGGGCACAGAGGACACCTGACCGTCCACCTAAGAAATGACGACTCGGTGGACCTTTCGGGTGATAATGACTCGTTAGTTTGAACCCAGTGAATCACTGAACGGGTTCGTCAGGACATTCTTTGAGTCTCACTTTTGTTCCACAACGTGGTCCGAACTCGGAGCAGAACTTTTGAAGTAGGTCTAGGGGGCCCTAGGAGACCTTCTTCAAGACCCGGTCACCAGGGCAAACTTTGGAACTCAGGAAGGAAACCGTAGAATTAGTGACACGAAAAGGTTTACTTTAAGGAGAAGAGACCATTGTGATTGACCGACAAACGTATCACATAGAAACTCTTGTTAGAGTCCGGGTTTGGGACAGTAAAATACTCTTCAACCAATTAATATTCCGCGACGGTCGGACGTCGTACCTTGTCTATCCCGTCTGACTGATAAAAACCCCCAATATTTTTAAGAGACCTACCGATAACGGTTTTTTTTTTAAAGATTTTACCTGACGTGCCACCAAGATTGTCTCTGTAAAAACCCCTCCCCTTCAGGTCGAAATACCTCAACGATTCTTATCACGTCCAACTGGACCCCAAAACTAAGACTAGTTAAGTCAGACTTTAGTCGAAATAAGATTCTTTGGACCAGGTAGTCGGATGTCGGGACTTCAGGGTCAGTACACTTGAGTTCCGTGAAAACCACTCTCCCACCTCCATCAAGACCATCTAAATCCGAAGACAAGACTCAAAGTTATTCACCTTACTGGGGAATCCACCGTCTGGGTACCTAATTTGTATTTAAAATAAAAGGAGGTCCTTTATTAAGTGTCACCGACCTCTTGTTCGACACGAAAAACACCTACGTCGGAATCGCAACAAAAGAGGTGGACCCGGGATGGTATCAGTCGTCCTCGAGTCCCATCCCGTCGACTCGCCCCTCGCCCCTCGCCCCTCCTTCTCCTCGGCGTCGTACCTGACGCGAATAGCCCTCCACTGAGACTCTGGAGATGAACTAGACTTGAACGAGTCGAGGGTCAAACCTCTCGGTCCCCGTCTGTTAGGGGTAAGGTGTACTCCTCTACTCCGACCGTTTTCTCCATCGATTACCAACGCACTCAATCCGGCTCTGACCTCCGTGTCACCACACTAACCGTCCAAAGCTCTGACCTTGAACCCTCGACCGACCGGAGAATCGAAGTCGGGAGACCGGGGATCCACCCATGGTAAGAGAGGGGTATGTGAAGTACCTTACATTCACTTTCCTTGGTCTCCTGGTCCTCATGAGGAGTTTCACAAGGAACTTCGTTTCCACCGGCTCAAAACGGGAAGGGTCAGGAAGTTCGACGGCTTGGGTAGTCAGAGAGAAACTCACAGATATAGAGGAAGGACCGAATCCGCCACCCAACAGGAAAAAGGTTCTCCTTAGTCCTCCGTAGGGTGTTCCCTACAAGATTATACGAGAACCGAGAAAAAATTAGCCACGAACTCTACACGAACCTTATCCCAGGAACAGAAGAAGAGAGGGAGAGGAGGGGAGTGAGAGTAACCAACGAGAGAAAGAGGAGAAGGAAATTGGAGACAGGGAGAAGAAGAAATAAGAGAAAGGGGGCAGGAAAGAGGAAGGAACAAAACTACACGACTAAAACGAAGGATGGCGACTGTTAGAACGGAAGAATTGTCTTGATCCCCGAGGGGCTCCGGTTCCTGGTGCTGAACTTGAACGTAGGGTAGGCCGCATACCTCTCTGGGAGAACTTGGTCATCAGTCCCACCAAAGGTCACTCCGACACAAGGAGGACTGGACACTGAGGTGAAGTCTCATGAGGGAAGGGAGAACCCGACACCGAGGACATCTCCGTCGAAGTCATCGACTGTCCCCGAACGGAGACGGAACCTACCGGGCAGGACAGGAGTCGGGGCAGAGGTAGCGGTCGACGACCAGAGGTGACGTGTCTTGTGAAAGTCGTCGGCTGCTCCAGAACCTGTCGCTGACCCGTTCCGACTTCAAGGGGTTAGAGCCGGTAAAGAAATAGGGAGACGACCGTTGTTCTTAAGAGTCACTGACCTTTGTGATGTCCCTCTAGACTGGGTCTGACAGACTTTTTTGTTGCGGTTGGTTTATTTTTGACTTAAACAACTTGAGATGAACATTCTATAATAACATCTGTTTGGTATATAGTAATAGGTCGAAATTGTCACTTCAGAACCGAAAAGTACCGACCTCTGACTACCTCTGACTCTGGTTATACGTCTTCTACACACTGCCACCGTCAGTCCTTCAGAGGTGCCTACCGAATCAACTTTGGGATTCCATATATCGAGTACCGGTCCGTAGACCGATCGACGAAGTGCACGTAAAAGTGACTCAGGGGGTCGTTAGGATCCTCCGTTCACTCACAATTAAAAAAAACGGGTAAAATATGTGTTTGATGACTTCGAATCCTTCTCCATTCGTCAAATCGGTTCCATTACACGGATCTCTAAATTCAGACCCCACTGAGCCCAACCACGAGTGCAAGTACCGGTGATATACCACGATGGAGGTTTTCGTTCACGTCTCAGTTCAAACCTTTCGAAGTCCTTAGTCCGGGACCTCACTCCGTTAGGTTAGGTATTACTCGAGAGCCTACTTATTTAGTAGTACAAACGGAGACATATGCAAGTATACAAAACCAGATAATCTGATCGGGATTTTTAATATAACAAAAATGAAAATCTGTGATAATGATGTCAAACACAGTGACGGTGTCTACTTAGTCGTAGAGTCAGGGAGCGATGAGTCTCACACGAACTTTCTGGTCGTAACAGTCGGAGTCGACCCTCGGACGATCTTTACGTCCCAGAGTCTGGGGTGGGGTCTGGACGGGTTCGTGTCAGAGGTGAGATTCTCGGGGGTCCCCGGGCACACGTGTGCCCCACTCGACCCGAGTGTCGAGACGGGACACCCTCAATGGATGCGTCAACTTCTGCCTCAATCAACTAAATACTACGTCAGGTGGGTCAAAAGGTTTCCTTGTGTTGTAAAATAATAAATTTTTTATAAATTGGTGAAGACTACATTGACTATTGGGACTGATCGAGTATTTTTGATTGGTAAATTTTGGTAAAGACAATTTGTCACCTCAAATGGACTTAGGTTTATGGACCCGTATGGAGTTCATGGAGCAAGTGACTTGTAGTAGAAGAGAGAAAGATTGTTGAAGACTCAGTGAGCTGTCCTACTTCAGGAACTTTCACCGAGTTACTTTGTAAATCGGTCGACGCGTGTGATAATCTCTTTTCTTATTCCTATTAATGGCGAATGACTCATGAAAGATGACCCCCAGATATCACGCAATAAACATTAGGATAATAAAAATCCCCACCGTACCCTGCAGTTGAAAACGTAGAGAAGACCAAATAAAACATCTTCCCTTAAAGTAGATTTTAACACTCCAAAATAACTGTCCCTGATAGAATCAGTAGAAAAATGGACGTCTCACGAACCATGTCGTAAAATATATCTCATCAACGTGTCATTCGTAAAAATTTTTATTTCCTGTCAGGTCGTTGAGGTTCGAGGAGGATTCCTACAAAGAATTTCTCCGGAAAACTAAAAAGAAATTCTGTAATTTTTATTATTAAGGTACCGTAGTAAACTTTGTCTCGAGATGACCTCGTCAAAGGAGAGTCTCTGGTACTGTTATCGACTAGTTTAAGAGAAACAAGAGAAAGACAAGACGTAGTTCAAAATTGGTGTCGAAAAGTAAAGTCGGAAAATAAAAACAGTCAGTCCCTACGAAAGTAAGACGACTACGACAACAGGTACCTACTTCTCACCCAGTCACCATACTTGAAGTCCTCTTGAGACAAGATCCTGGAAAGGATCCCGTTCCCCCAGTATCTGATACCCGAATCTGTCTAAATCCAAACTTAATACAAGGAGATTGAATAACTGGACCGTAAACTGAGTTTGTAAGACTTGAAATCAAAAGAGTAGATATTTTACCCTATGATTATGAATTGAATAACCGACCAAACACCCTGGTTTACTCGACCACCGTCCATCCACCGGATCGTCCGTGTTTTATTGACCCCTCGGGGTAGACGTGTTACTGGTGGACTTCAGTCGTTCTGGTACAAAAAGAGGATTTCTTCTCTCTCTTGTCTTTTTGGTCTATCAATCCCTTTAGAAAGGGTTTCCTTACCTATGCCGAGAAGAGTCTGGGACCGTCGTCACTGTTTCGAGAGTGTTAGGGGTAAGAGAGGTTCTCTTACCTACGGGAGAAAAGAGTCACAGAACCTCTGAAACCTTTCTAGAACCTACGAGGACTCGGAAAAAAAAAAAATTAACTTCATATTAACTGAATAATACGACGGTCGGGGTCCACGTGTTTGTCACTGAGAGATAAAGACATGTAATGTGCTACTAGTCACGTCCTTCAGATCAGTGGTATATTTCAATAACGTCACAATAACTGATATAAAGAGTACAACATGTAACGTAGGACCACTGTTTATACTCGAGGAAAACTAGTTGAATTTTTTTTTTTCGTAAGGTGTTCAACAAGGATCCTGTTTTGGTTAAAACTTCTCAAAAATACTTACTCATCCAAAATGAGGTAACCAAACACACGAGTCCAGTGACTTCGGGTCTCTCCAATTCCGTGAACAGGTTATAGTGTCTCGTTTATCAGCCATCTTCGTCCTTAGTTTGGATCCAGTCAAACGAGGTCTCCAGCATTCAGACCCGACATACCTCCCCACAGACCCTTCGACCTAAGGGTGAGGGGAGGAGGACGCCGTCCTTCCTCTGTCTACCGTTACGAGGAAAAAAGGGAACGCGTCCACCCTCCCTTGTGCCTCCAGTTCGAGGCGTACCGATGGGTCTAGTCCTCCGAGTCAAGACAGAAGGGGTCCACCGGAGGAGGTCCGTTAGTCGGTCAGTGGGACGTGTGGGGGGAGTCGGGGCGAACCTTGTCCCTCCGTTACCCTACCTCCCCCATCCAACCCCCACCTACCCTAAGGAGGAGGTTGGTAAGGGTAGAGTACCTCTCCTTCGGAGTCCTTCCTGTCGGTTCGGGTAACATCGAAACTAGGAAGGACGTTTTGTGACCCTTGTGTCTCTTTTGAAGTCGGAAAAGTAAAAAAATAAGTGTTTCGAGTCTCCTCTTGAAATCTCTCCGGTGTCTCTCCTGTGAGGAGTGGGGGAGGAGGTGGTAGACTCAGATCGAGACGAACGATTCGGGCACCGTCTCTGTTCACCGAGTCTGCTCGGACCGAGGAGTCTGGGTCGAGTTTGACCGACGTCGGCTACACGCGACGCGACCTCCCTCCTCTAGCCCCAGTCCTCGGGATGCCGAGAGTGGACGGTGTGGGAAGACTCCAGGAATTGGGTACCGTGACGGGACCCGAGTCTGAGGTCACTTTCAAATCTTCCTACAGGAACGACACAGAAAGACAAAGTCCAGCTCCTACCGTCCGTCTCGCCAAATGAGTCCGACCCCTCCACGAGTCCGTCTTCGGGAGAGTGAGCTACCCCGATGAGCGGTACGGGAGGAGAGCGACCCGACAACCTCGTCAACCTCCGAACGCCATATCCTCGTCCGATGACGTCTTCCTTCTTTGTAAGGACACCGAAGGAGTCCGGGTTGCCGTGTACTTTATCTCTGGGTCTTGGGGTGTCTCTCATCCACCCACAAGGGTGGCGGACCAAGTCACGGAGTCACCTCTACACTCCTTCCAAGGGGTCTGTCTCGTACCGTCCTCCAGCAGACTTCTTCAGACTAACGCACAGGGTCGGTGGCTTTCAGAAAAACGTTGTACTTCGTTCCTCGGTGCGTCTCTCTTCAAGTTTCCTTTACTCACAGGTGTTCTACAATCCGGGTCCAAGGAAGGCCTTAAGAGACCATTATTGTTGGTCTCACCCTCTACAAATGACAACCGGTCCCTGACACGAAAAATACTTTGAAATTTTTCACGAAAAGTTATTGGAATCCTCAAAACTTCCCGATGGTTTCCGACCTAAAAGATAAACAGGGAATTCCCCTTGATTTGTTAATCCGGGTACGGGGAAGACGGAGAACGAGGGGCTGGGAGGACAGGGCGTCAGCAGAGAAGGAGTCATCGAGGAACAACTGGACATCACCAAAAAACACGCTATTTCTTGAAAAGACGGTCTTCTGTCAGGACAGGACCCCGTTCAGTGAAACGACGAGACCTGAGTCAAAGGAGCGGACACCTTACTCCCAACTAACCTGTTTTGGTGACCAAGAGTCGTGACTGAGACGTAATCATAGAAGAACCCCCTCAGGACTTTTGTATACTTACGAATGAAGTATCTATGGGTATGTGGGTACTGTGTATTTACGTGTGTACATATTTCCCACTTTCGACGTATTTTAAACATCAGATCAATTGTCGTAACATGGTTACAGTGGAAGGACTAAAACGATAACATGACATGAATTTTCTACAGTCAGTGGTGTCTCTCTTCGATCCACTGCCCATATATCCTAAGGTTCATGAATCATGATAAAAACGTTGAAGAACATGAAAATTTTATGTCTCAACTTTTGTAAGGATTACGGGTTTAAGATGGGGTCTCTAACGCTAAGTAAACAAGTCCCGAACCTACAGTCACAAAAAATTTTGGAGGAGCCACTGGCATTATACGACGGTGTCCCAAGTCTCGAGGACTTTATCTACTATAGATCTTAGGAAAGGTCGAGATTTTATAATAGTCGGTTTAATTAGAGTTGCGAAGGAGTCTGATAAATTTACAAGTTGAACATCCCCAGTAAAAAATAAAAATTCAAATAATGGGTGACGTATTTCCACAAGAAATTAAACAGGATTTCAATGGGGAACAGACTCACTGGATGCGAAAGTAAAAGTTCGTGACAGCAGGAGATCGACCTAGAACCTTGACGACCAAGATTAACTACAGGAAAGGGGCCCAAAGAACGGAGACGGTACCAACTGTAAGTACCCGCCGTCAAGTAAAGAGTAAGTGGGATCTGGTGTTCGGGGACGAATCTACGTCGGTCGAGGTGTGTCCAGAGTCGTCTATTCCTGCTTAATCCGTCCGAAGGTAAATTTAAGAGAAATGAAATAAGAGACATGAAGGTGGGTTTGGAGATACCCCTTGGTCTGAAAGGACTTGGTAACTCCAATTAGTGATCCTTAATATTGTGCGCTTTGCTTTCTAAGTCTGGATTACGACTTACCCTGACACGAACCGTAAACTTTTTCTTTTTTTCCGTAGAGTTGCAATTTAGAGAGTGTCCCTCAGGTGAACTCCTAAACGAGGACAAGATTACGATTTAGGGGACAGGAGGCTACTTGTCAGAAAAGTCTCTTGTGGGTAAAAAACGTGTTGGTGTCACTTTAACAATGGGATAGGTGGAATTCCCTTTCACAGTAGGTGCATGTTTAAATAGAGAAAGTCAATAGTCCCGTTAGGATCATTAACTCATTGGAGGTCTTCTCGAGAAGAGTTTTAGACTGAAAAAGTTGGAGCTCAATGTGTCGCGTCCTCTCTACACCCGAAGCGATCCTGTCTGGATACACCCGAAACTGTCCAGATCAGGACTGTCCGATTTCCGCTTACAAAAGAGAAACGAGGACTAGTGGGTCCACCTTTACTTGTCTACAGAAAGAGTGAGTGTATGTGTATAAAAGGTCCTTGGTTCACGTGTAAGAGATAGGTTTAATTCGTTCTCTTTGACAAAAACTTACCTGTGTCTAAGGACGGGAGTTACTCAAATCTTGAAATAACACGCTTGGACAGAGGAGAGTCTAAACAAGTAGAAGGACGACGACGACGACGGTTCAGCGAAGTCAGCACAGGTTGAGACACACTGGGGTATCTGCCGTCGGGTGGTCCGAGGCGGTAGAGACCTTAAGAGGTCCGTTCTTACGACCTCACCCCACGGTAAAGGAAGAGGTTACGTACTTTCACTTTTCAGTTTCACTTCAGCGAGTCAGCACGGGCTGAGTCGCTGGCGTACCTGACGTTGGGTGGTCCGAGGAGGCAGGTACCCTAAAAGGTCCGTTCTCATGGCCTCACCCAACGGTAGCGGTCGAGGATGTAAAATGGGTCTCCGGATGGCCCTCATTCTTTACCCAATGCAAGGGACGGGAAATTTCGTGTCTCGGTGGATCGGGACTTATGGGGAGTGGGAACAGAACGACGTGATTTTAGATCAGTAATCCCGAAACACTATGGGGCGGGAACTGGTTGAGAACAAAAAAGCCGTCCCGTAGACATGAGAAGTAGGTATACTTCTTCACTCCTTCATACTTCCAATTAAAAGAACTCGTCGGTATGGTTGTAACACGTCCGTAGTGTCTCCCAAACTCCTAAATCTTTAACAACATTCAGGTACAAATAAAATTAGATATTATAAGTGTCAAAAGTAACCGAAACTAAGATTAAATAAATTGGAAGTAGAAAGATCTTACTTATTAGTGAAATTTTTGGTAAAAGATGACTTTTCTCCGCGACGTACCGGGGAGAGGAGTCGAGACGGGCCGAGGTAGTAAGGTCGATAGAAATAGACATGGAACAAGAGACTACAGGTGAACGTCAGAATCCGGTCGACGGTTTACAGTGACGAAACCCGGTAACTAACTCCATTACCAAAGGTTTACAAATGATGAAATTTGAAATAGAGTAGAATAGAGAGAGTCCGAAATTCCAAACTGGGATTAAAGGATTCTTAAACTTTTAGTCAGGTACAGGTAGGAGGGTCAAAATTTAAAATTTTTAGTGTAGGAATAAAGAACACACAAAAATTTAAATTAAATTTTAAAAATAATCTCCTATTAACGAAATGATACAACGCCTGCAGAGACGACATGTAGTTACGTTTAGTCAGTAGTAGTATAAATATACGGGAAGGGAAAGCTCGGAAGTGGTACTAAGGC
Source organism: Capra ibex (assembly GCA_006410555.1). Lineage (NCBI taxonomy): Eukaryota > Metazoa > Chordata > Mammalia > Artiodactyla > Bovidae > Capra > Capra ibex. The sequence goes on from SJYO01032026.1 coordinate 816,438, forward strand.
GGGGAGATCTAGTAAGTCAAGTCAAGTCAACGAGTCGAGTCAGCACAGGCTGAGAAACGCTGGGGTACTTAACGTCGTACGGTCCGGAGGGACAGGTAGTGGTTGAGGGCCTCAAGTGAGTTTGAGTACAGGTAGCTCAGGCACTACGGTAGGTCGGTAGAGTAGGAGACAGTAGGGGAAGAGGAGGACGGGGGTTAGGGAGGGTCGTAGTCCCAGAAAAGGTTACTCAGTTGAGAAGTGTACTCCACCGGTTTCATAACCTCAAAGTCGAAATCGTAGTAAGAAAGGTTTCTTATGGGTCCTGGCTAGAGGAAATCTTACCTGACCAACCTAGAGGAACGTCTGGTTCCCTGAGACTTCTCAGAAGAGGTTGTGGTGTCAAGTTTTCGTAGTTAAGAAGCCGTGAGTCGAAAGAAGTGTCNTAGTTAAGAAGCCGCGAGTCGAAAGAAGTGTCAGGTTGAGAGTGTAGGTGTGTACTGGTGACCTTTTTGGTATCGGAGCTGATCTGCCTGGAAACAACCGTTTCATTACAGAGACGAAAACTTATACGATAGATCCCACCAGTATAGATCTAGTAATGTCTCACGGTTTGACCCGAGGGACACAATGTCTCACCAAAGGTCGATCGATAGACAAAATGTGTACTATCACATATATACAGTTACAAAGACAGAGTTAAACAGGGTGGGAGAGGAAGGGAGCGACACGGGTGATCAGGTAAGAGATGCAGAGAGAAAATTTAAAAACTGACCTAACACTTCCACACATTAGTCAGAACGTGTACTATTCGTGAATTAGTTACAAAACAAAATAATTACAGGGATTACCAAGACTTACCTGAAGGGACCACCGAGTCTGCCATTTCGTAGACGGATGTTACTCCCTCTGAGCACAAGTTGGGGTACACAACCCTTCTGAGGACCTCTTCCTTTACCGTTGGGTGAGGTCATAAGAACGGACCTTTTAGGGTACCTGCCTCTTTGGACCATCCGATATCAGGTACCCCAGCGTTTCTCAGTCTATGTTGAGTTACTGAAGTGAAAGTGAAAGTTACCAAGACTTATTGTTTTAATAAGTAAGTAAACTCGAATATAAATATTTGAATAATTTACAGAGACACCATACTCCTTAACCGATGTTTATAAGCACAGGTCTATGTGTACGTTGAAAATCCCGTTTCTAGTTTAAGGTTTATCTAATAAGAAGGTGCAGATTACGTACCTTACATACGACTCTGATAGTCTTCAAGACTAACACCGTAGTCTATTTGTCTTAAACTCCTGAGACAGAACTAAATATCCAACACATTGGTACCCGTTCAATAAAGTAGAGAGTTTTGTCGTTAAAATAGTAACTCTTTTTACTCTGGTAATATCACAGACAGAACACACCAACAAACTTCTAATTTACTCTATCCCGGGTGACGCAACCGGGTGTCTTTCTTGAGTCAGGTATATTCGATAATAATTTCCAAGACTCAAGAAGATTCAATGTTCCCTTGTTAGGTCTGTGTCTTATAGTCACAAAAAAACAAAACCTCCTATTAACGAAATGTTGTAACATAACAAAAGACGGTATGTAGGTATAGTCACAAAATTCACATCTGTCTCCTGGTGGATATAGTCTTAGTTGAATCCTGGGTGATTTACTTTTTTTTTTTTCTTAGTTGAATCTGTGTAAATTTGTCCGTCAACGGACCCGGGATGGTGACTGAATGACTAGTACGAAAGAGTGTTACTCCACGACAAGTCAGTGAGTCAGAACGGGTTTGGAAAAGCTGTGGTACCTGACATCGTGCGGTTTGAAGGGACAGGTAGTAATAGAGGACCTCAAACGAGTGTAAATAAAGGTAACTCAGTCACTACGGTAGGTTGGTAGAGTAAGAGACAGCGGGGGAAGAGGAGAACAAGAGTTAGAAAGAGTCGTAGTCCCGGAAAAGGTTTCTCAGAAGTGTAGTCCACTGGTTTCTAAACCTCGAAATCGAAGTTGTCGTCAAAAAGGTAACTTATAAGTCTCGACTCAAGGAAATCCTGACTGACCAAACTAGAAAGACAGAGTTGCCTGAGTTGTCAAAAGAGGTCGCGGTGTCAAACTTTCGTAGTTAAGAAGTCACGAGTCGGAAGAAATAACAGGTTGAGAGTGTTGACATACACTCACTGATAACCTTTTTGGTATCGAAACTGGTACGCCTGGAAACAACCGTTCTACTATAGAGACGAAAAATTATGTGACAGATCTACACAGTATCGTTCCTCGTACGCAGAAAATTAAAACACCGACGTTAGTGTAGGTGTCCCTAAAACCTCGGGGGGTTTTATCTTAGACAGTGACAAAAGTGAAAAAGGGGTAGATAAACGGTACTTTACTACCCCAACCTACGGTACTAGAAGTAAAAAACTTACGACTCAAAGTTCGGTCGAAAAAGTGAGAGGAGAAAGTGGAAGTAGTTCTCCGAGAAATCAAGGAGACGAAAGACGGTATTCAAGTAGACGTATAGACTCCAATAACTATAAAGAGGACCGTTAGAACTAAGGTCGAACACGAAGTAGGTCGGACATGAGACGTATCTTCAATTTGTTCGTCCCACTGTTCAATTTGTTCTGAACTACATGAGGAAAGGGTTAAAACTTGGTCAAACAACAAGGTACAGGCCAAGATTGACAACGAAGAATTGGACGTATGTCCGAAAAGTCCTCTACCCATTATACCAGACCATGAAGGTAAAGACATTGCTAAAAGGTGTCAAACAACACTAGGTGTGTCAGTTTTCGAAATCGTATTAGTTACTTCACCTTCATCTACAAAAAGACCTTAAGAGAACTAAAAAAAAAATACTAGGTCACCTACACCCGTTAAACTAGAGACCAAGGAGACGGAAAAGATTTAGGACGAACTTGTAGATCATAAAGAGTCAAGTATATGACGACTTCGGATCGAACTTCCCAAAACTTGTATTAAAACTATTGTTAACACTTTACTCACGTTAATATGCCATTAAACTCGTAAGTAACCATAACGGAAAGAAACCCTGACCTTACTTTTGACTGGAAAAGGACCCGTGAACATAATACAGGTCGAAGGATCCGTAGATAACTACTTTTCGCAAGACCCAACAGAGTCTCGACGACACGTCGAGGGCACAGTGACACACTCGACGTCACCCATTCTCCGATCGACCTGACACAGGTAACTGAAACATCGTACAGTCCACAAAACACCGGAGTTTAAAGACGTTTCTAGAATTCCTGGTAAAATATACGAAACACGAGTCAGTACAGACTGAGAAACGTAGGGGTACCTGACATATATCACACGGTCCGAGGAGACGGGTACCCTAAAAGGTCCATTCTCATAACCCCACCCCACGGTAAACGATGAGGTCCCCTAGAAGGGTTGGGTCCCCTAACTTGGTCGTAGAGAACGTAGAGGACGTGACCGTCCGCCTAAGAATAGGTGATAATGGTGGACACTTCGGGCAAAATTTCAACCCTAATAAGTAGTATTATGTGTCATCTCTATAATCGGGAACAGAGTGTAAAAAAATTTTTTTACTTAGAAAAAGGTACGGTCTAAATCCCCTTTTAATTTCCTGTATACTTCTTTCTTGGTCTGTGTTCCTTCGTCCTTCACGAGAGTTAATTGCGACGTTCCAGTGGCTAAGTCTTTCGTCTCTTATCTTCACCTCTTACTTTTTTTCTTACCGTAGGTCCTTTCTCTAAAACCACGGTCGGTGGCCTGTAGACACACAAGAAACGAGAAACAGAGAAACCCCGTCGACGACCCCCACCCATGTTCGACACGTCCCCGAAACCCGACACACGTGTCTGTAAACAACTGTTATCTGGTCAAAGTCAAACCAAACTTTGATAATTTTAAAATAAAAATAACCACAGAGTCTTTCCGTCACTAACAAGGCAAGGGGACCGTGTAGATAGGGTCTCCGTCCAACATTGAACAGGATAAACGGGTTCGGAATCATCTCAGGGGTCCCTTTCCTGTCAGTCTACCACAGTTAAATTTTCGTTTACACAGAGGACTAGTTTTCTTTGGGTGACTCCACCTCCAAACAGTGGACGAAGGGGAGGTAGAAGGTCGAGAACACGAACCGTGGAAGAAAAGGACGCCTGTCAGGCTGGGTCGACCTTTCGAGACTGATAAACATCCGTCGACCCTTGTGTCAAAACACAGTTGTCCCTCCAACCCCAAATTACCTCTTACTAAGGAATCCGAGGACTCGTCAGAAAGTGTTTATCGTCGAGTTTGCAAAGTGGGCACCACTCATCCCTCGTGGAGAACCATAAAAAGTCTGGGTTCGCGTCGGTGAATAACCGACGCACTGTCACCCGTCCACTGAATTGAAGAGACTTGGAGTCTGAAGAGTAAAACGATAGTTACAATAACACTTCTAACTCTACTACACACTCTTCTAGTTATCTGTTAAGACCGTGTATCATTCCCGAGTCTTTTACCATCGACACCGGTCATGGTTACCATGGTCATAACGAAGGTAACACGACTTGGAGTCCTGTACCTTTTACGGGGGTCTGGAGTGACACCTCTACTTCAGGACACGGAAGTACGGGAGTTGTTTGTCTTAAGTTGTCATATCAAATCCTATCTATTGAAATCATCGAGGAAAAATGGAACTTTCTGTCAACCGGAACAAGTTTGTCTAATTAGTCTCCTTCAAGTTAACATTTATTGTACCGGTTAGGATATTTAGTCAGACATTTCTTCACTACGTATAAATTTCTGGATTTCGTCTTTAAGTCTTTATCTTCCATTGTTTCTTAAGGTCGGAAACACCATGTAGTTGACGTACCGTCGAGAGTCCTCTTTCTAATTCATAAACGGGAACTTCAAATGTTTTGTCCTAAAACCTATACTTTTCTTAATAGATGTCAAATTGGTACGACATCCATTCTACACGAAAACCCCGTAGAATTGGAAGGTAACTGGTCACTATCTGTGCTCTTTGATTACTAAGTATGTGCGGAAAGAGACTACAATGGGGTTCTGCTGAGGGCAGATCACCGCCCCCGACTTACAGGGAGAAGTCGGTAGTGTCGACACAGATGGGAGGTACGGGTGCCCTCGGTTCCGTGGAGTGGCGTAATTTTATTAAAAGTTAGACACTTGTTCTCCCTAATTTATGATTTATCACTAAGAACTAAAGATCTTATTGAACTATAATAAGTATAGTCGACCCCTTACTGATCACCTTTTAAATTTTTTGTTCGGTTGAAAATCATTATGTTTTAATAAATAATCAATTTTTTAATAGTAAACAAGCAATGTGTTTTTTTCATTTTGGTGGCTTACAAGGGATGTTTTTAAAATTGGTATTCGTATGTTTCATCCTCACCTTGATACTGACTCGGATTCCTGAGGCAGAACTACGGAATTAATCACAGTCTTTTGGTTTTTGCCACTGTACATTTGACGTGGACACTATAAAACAATCGTCCAACATATAAAACTCAACAGTAGATCTTCACCACTTTTTCTTTTTTATCTACATGCGTACAGTACAAGGTTTATCCGCAGTAAAGATAATTGACATCGTTTACAGGGTTAAACGAAGGGAGAATATCTTTAGTGACGAACGACGACGCCTCCCTCGCTTTAAGTGTATCAGACACGACCCCATCCTTTTCGTCAGACTTCGAGACTTCCGCAGGTTCGCAAGCCGGAGTGTCCTCCGTGTCGTCGTCTACCTCCGCCCCCTCTTCGACAGTATGACCCGTACGCGCCCGCCCACTCGCATCCACATTAGAGGGCTGCCCACCGGCGTCAAGGACCACAGGTCGACCCCCTCTCGCCACACCGAGAGGCGTCGCTTACTTCCGTCGACTCGTCCTGTCATTAACATCAGATTTCTCGGTCTCTCTCACCTCCTTAGGCTTCCGCTAAGACCGCAGATCTCTCCACTTTTGGTTCCTGGTTATTCGCACTATTTAATCTGTCCTAATTTTCTTGACTTATCTCGCCTAAATAATTGAGTTTCATTTTCTTGTAATCCCCACTTTTTTTTTTTTTTTTCGTGTTGTTTTGGTAGGCTGAGTTGGGTTTAGACGTCTTCATTAAAATAAACGACCGACACACTAAAGTACTGTGGTGTAAGAGATAAATGGATAAAGAAAGGGTTGTTATTTAACGGGACGAAGTGACCGAAAGAAACAATATTCGTATGAAATGTCCTACGAAACAAGAACTTTGGTGTTTTAGGGTAACACGGACCAGTGGACGTGTATCTTAGAACGACACACGGAGCTACATTCCCCGTTCACCGTTGGACCTACAAAGAGGTGTGGGAACTGACACCTCTTCTTCCACTTGTATGTGCCCCTCTCGACCCTAGGAGTGCCTCGGTGACAAACCCTCCGAGGTTCTGAGGTTTGAGGACAATGTCCGTGACTTCAGAACAGGAGACACCTCTTTCCATGAAAGACGAGGGAGAATTCGCCCAGGTGCTAACAATGACTCTTTCGGATTAGACCTTCGACCTTCTCTTCACCTACTAAGCCACCGGGGACACACATATAGGACATCTCAATTAAAGAATAAGGAAATTTTAAGTGAATAAATGTACCTGAAAACTGTTTGGTTTTCGTTCTTTCTTAAATGTAATTTTTTCGGGCAAAAATTCCAAAAATTGTCATAGATTTTCTGTAGAAGTTATTAACCATTGATGGTTACCTTCGGAGTGAGGTAAATTTGACTATTGTGTAAAAGTTATTAAATTCCAGGCTATACTTGTCTGTTACGTTTACAAAAGTTGACAATCCCGAAGTAAAAAGTGGTTGGTAGAGTCTGGTTTTACCCGAGAACACGGACATGGTCTGGTTATGCTGGTCAATCCTCTCGGTTAATTCACAGTTTTATTTTGTCTTTATCGGGGAATAGTCTACTGTCAAACGGAACAACTGTGTCGGAATTAAGGTAAAAGATCTTGAGTTTTGAGGTTCCCGGTAACAAAGTTAGTTACTAAAAGTTGCTTCTCTTCAGACTTAAAATATCAAATTTTTGTAATTTACTTATAACGACCCTTTGGAGAAAAATACCGGTGTGTGGTTACATGAACCCGTATCGACTGAGTCCTTTAGCACTAATGCGTACAAAGGTCTCCAAAAACGGGAAGTTACACACCGATAAAGATGGAGATAACCCAAAATGTAGTCAGAAACGACCGAAGGACCTACTAAAGGAACAACTATCGCAAACATACTAAAGAGTGCTCTACTATGTTTGAGAGACGGGGTATCATCCGTTATTGTCCAAAACATTTCTTGTCTCTATTTAATGGTCCGAGACCAATTTCGTCTTTCCCCGTCGAACCTTCGACAGACCCTTTATCACGCCTCATGAAACGTACCTTGACTCGCTTCCTAGGCCCACACAGAGACCGACTTCCATCCTTAGTTTATAGACCAGGTCTTTCGGACCCGAAAGAAGTGTTCTTTGTGTTGACCTTTTAAGAGCCCCAACCTTTATTAACCCACACCTTCCTTAACCAAGTCCGAGTTTTATGTCAGGATCTTCTTTTTCCTTGTCCTCTCCAAAACCAAATTTTTGACGTGAATGTATAAACTTACCTTAAGATCAGATATAAGACTTGTAAATGATGTAAAGCCCCCTTTTCCCCTTTCAAACTCTCTTCATTTATCCGTCCGTTAAACCTAAAAAATTCAACGGAATCAATTAAGTTCGGGTTACTTTACTTAGACTAATCATTGATCCCCTAAATAAATCTTCCACTTTTGTTTTCTTACCACTAGGTTAAAGACAGGTTGACAGTGTCGGTTCGAGTTTGAAAGTGACAGGTCAAAGAACCTGATATTCGCGGTTGTGGGTCGGGGATAGACGTCAGGTGCACTTGGAGTAGAGAGTTTTCATTTGACATCTCAACGAACTCCGAAATTCTTTTGACTACGGTACCGTTTATTAGGAGAACTAGATCCCAATTAACGAAAGATTTTCAAAAGTGTGACTCACTGACTTGACTTGAATAAAACTCATAATATTTACTGTTGTGTTTAGTATTTTCCCTCTTTGGTCCTTATATCTTATGTTTGATCATAATAAACAAAATATAATGTTTTTCGTTTTTACAAAACAATCACTTGTGCAATGCAATGTGCACTAGTTCCTTAATTAGATTCCCTAATTTATGGTTTGTTCTTATCGAGACTTTTGTACTGAGGAAAAGGTAAAATCATAATTATCCGGGGTTAAGACTAATAATAGGACTTTACGAGTTTCTTCTATCCGAATCCCCTTACTGTCTTGTGACCTCCAAAACTTCAGAGTTCCGAGGAAATTCCAATTCAATTTCACCGTGTAAGTCACCCCTCAAGGGTATCGTGCCCAAAGGAATATCTACTGGAGGAAGTTGAGACTCGACACTCACCGTACCCATCCTCACAAATACATTATCGCAATAAGCATTACCCGACTCTTTTGTGTGAACAAACTTGACGAAAGACCCTTCTCTCTTTTCTTCCCCTCCCTTCGGGGACAGCCGATCTTTGATTCACTTTGTTCTCGTTTCCGTAATAAGATCCTGGAGCCCTACAAGACAAAAGGTGGATTATCATGTGAATTTTCTATTGTCCAAAGTCTTTCGTTAAGACTAGAAAATTAGTTCTAATCAATGAACCTTTACTCCTGGACCTTGATTACACTCCTTGTTCGAGAACCCTGTCTCATCTATCGTCTCTTATCTGTCAAGTCTTTACTCCTGTTTTACAACGTGGACAAAGGAACGACCCGAATATAAACCTCAGTGGTACGGAAAAAAAAGTGGAAGACTAACCAACCTAAGGTTAATTTACCACCACGGATAGAATTGGGGACTTAGTTCATGATTTTCGGAAAGGTCTACCTGAAAACGTTCACAAAACTCCCTTAACATTCCGACCGACATGACTGGACGTCTTCTACCACCCTGACCCAGACTTTCCACCTGTGACAACGGAGGCCTGACGACGGTTTCATTCTACTGGTGTTTCGTTTCACTTTATTCTCAAGAAATTTCCCTTTCGATTTTGTAAAACTGTACTTGATACAACGGAAGATGAAATTCCATTCGGTCTAGGAAAGAAGATTTTTTTGAACGACAACACTTTATGTTGACTACAATATAGAATAAGTCTAAGTTGAAAATAAAAACGAACCCCTAAAAAAGATTACAGAGGGTGAATTTAAAAATAATTAAAACTATTTTTAATTAAATTTACTAAAAATACAATGTATTTACTTGTCAAGTTCTTTTGAGTCATCTCTCAGATAATTTGATAAATTAAATTTTAATTATTCCTGATTGTAAATGAATTAGGGTTAATCGATATTGAGTCAGTTAGTAAAGGAGTTTTCAAAGAATATGATAGACAACCGAATTAGGACCTATCGATTTTTATCAGTGTACAAGAAGGATCGATACTATATTGTTTTATAAAAGAATTTCAACATCAGTCATCGGACATCGAATAGATGTAACATCAATTACCAACCCTTTATAAAATGAAGAGACCTGAAAAATACGATAGAAGATATTTTAAACGAAAAAAAGTGGTTATTTATGGACTTCAAATGCTCAGACAAGGAAAATTGATAAGTTTCATTTCGTCGGACACAGGAAACCAATTTAATTATTGACATGATTAACTCATTAAATCCTGAAAAAATAAAATCCAAAGTCCACCACCGAAATTTCAAATTCCCCTGGTCGTAGCGAGGTTCTCAGACACGATCCTTCGTCTCGAGGCGTACGGACAGAGGACAGAGCGCCCCATGGGAGTGTCGACATGTGACTCGGGGACCCTCGGACGTGTCAGTCAGCGACGACTTTATCCTCCACCACAATTAAAACTTTTACTAGGTACGACATTACAGTACTTGGTCCTTCGACCTTAGGAAGTGGTCGAGAAATACGTTTATAAACCGACGTCGAACTCGAGTTCGTGAACCTTCCTCACCCAAAATTTTTGAGCCGAAGTAACATCTCGAGAGCAATTGGGGTAAGGAGGGGGCCTTACCAGGAAAACATCTGGAGGGGTCCAATAGAGGGAGTCCATACAAATGTTATAGGATGCACTATAATAGAACGATCAGTACCCAAGTGAAAGATGAGACGAGGTTCTTATGTCAGAGGAGAGAGATCTAAAGTTTGTCGCGTTTTTAGGTGTTAGATACTAAATATTTTTGTATAGACAAACTTTTTTTAATTATCATCTTTTCCCATTTAATACACAAAACCATTCATGATTAAGTTCAAAGAGAAATAGGACATCCACTCTCTCAATACACACACACATACGTACATACACACATCCCGACAAATATTTGACTAAGACGACTTCCTTCAAAAACTTTACCTGTTTAGACTGTACGTAAACACAGAGGACCGTGATGACCTATGGAACTGTAAACAGAGTCAGATATTGAAGGTACGTCCTAACGGAAGAATTTTAAAGTTTAACACCTATGATGAGACAGAAAAATTGTTTAATACTATTTAAAGAAGGACGAAATGCATAAACTATTTTTTAGTTGAGAAAGGAACCGAATTACGAAGGGTTTACAGAGGAAGTTGGTGACTTGTTTAACCTCTACTAGAGACAATTTGGTCTTTGTCCGTATGTATGTGGTAGGGGACGATGGACGGTAGGCACAGATGACTGATATGGAGGATCCGAAGGATCTTAGGGTCTAGGAAGACGACCAAGGGTCACTCCTTAAAATGTAGACTGAGAGTATCAATTTAGTAGAGACACAATGAGGAGGTACGGACGCTCCTGGACCCACCTATAGTAGAAGGTCTTTCATTTCAACCCCGGTCGAAACGGGACGTACAAGGACGTTCCGTGACCAAATCTTCATGACGAACTAATAAAAAGTCTCTCCTTAAGTCTTTTTGAATCTATTCAGTTTGACGAGATCCCTTATCTATGACCAGTCTATGTGTTTACTTTACAAAGTCGGAACGAAAGTAAGGTCGTCGATCGATTGTCCTTTTGCCACCGGTTTGGTTGGGTCTTCACCGGTTCTTATTATGTCATCGGTATACGTTCACCCCGAAGAGGTCCAACGTCGACCTCGTCTTACTATGTTCCACGGTTTCGGGGAATTACTTTCTAATGTAAAACAATTGTAGCACTACTTAAAAAAAAAGTGGTGATCATATAGGGTCAAGGAAACAAGGACCCTAAAATAATTAAAATTTTATTAGAGACTTTATTTCCTCAACCATCAATTCCGATGGTCTGAGGACGAGTCATGTCGACCTAGACGTCCTTCTACTTAAATCCCTCGGTTGTCCACCCTTCCAACAAACAAACAAAAAAAGAAAAGTTTCTTATTCGTCCAGAACCAGGGTGAAAAACGAGATGGTAATCGTTGACATTCCGAAACTTGAAATCGACATTATCTCCGTATGTCTAGGGACTAGGTGAGTGGAGAGGACCAATAATATTCTTGATTTTCTTTATCACTCACACGTTTTCACGAAATTTCCTTGGTGACCTTTCGGGAGATGTTTACCTTCTTTCAAATTTTGAAATCGTACTCGACTTCAAGATGTATACCTCCAGGACTGCAACGTACGTACGAGTGACCGAGTCTTCACAGACTAAGAAACGTTGGGGTGTCTGACATCGGGCGTCCGAGGAGACAGGTACCCTAATAGGTCCGTCCTTATGACCTCACCCAACGGTAAAGGAGGAGGTCCCCTAGAAGAACTAGGTCCCTAACTTGGATGTAGGGGACACAGGGAACGTAACCGTCCACCTAAAAAAAAAAAAAAAAAAATGGTGACTCGATGGACCTTTCGGGTGGTTGAACTGTAGGTCGTTTATATTTTAAACATGACGGGTACGGTATAGTGTCGTTGGAGATTTGAGACTCGTTTCCGACACTCACTTGTGATCACTTATAGACCGAAAATTGAAGGCTAAGATTAAAATAAAATCGATGATTATTACTATCGATTGTACATAACTCGTGAAAGATTCACCTTTCACAAGAAGATTCACAAATACACATTATTGCGTATATGAGGAGTGTTTTAGGGTAATAGAGGTCGAATTTCTACTCCTTTGGTTCTGTACTCTCTGACTCATTGAACAAGTTCGGAAGTGTGTTACCTCCTTGACTCCAGACTTGGGTTACGTGACCAAGATCTTGGACACAAGTGGTGCGATGCCCTAGACGTAGAAGGGGGTTTCCGGGTAAAATACTTTAGTCCGCAACGTGTGTTTGTCGTGACCTGTGTTTTTGACAACACCCTGTCTACGGTTATTCGACTTCTGTCCTGGTCAGAATGGTGACCGTTATACCCGGGTAGGAAGTATAGACTTAGATGTGGGTTTGGTTGGGTTTCCGTTGACACACTAGTACCCGAGATTAGCGGGAGCAAACCTCCTTTGGTGGCATCAAATAAACCAAGACGACGACTCGTAAGAACGATCATAGAAGACGAAATCCTACGTGTAGTTCACCATCCATAGGAATACTGACGGGTCCAGATAGAGTATTGGGCCTTCACGAATTCCGAAGTAGTGTATATTCCTCCACCAAGATATAAGGTTCGACAGAGGAGACTCCGATGTGTCGGGGAAAGTCGACCCATTAAAGTCACGAACCCTAGTCTTCTTACTACTGTCTTCCACGTCACTCCCCCTCCAAGGTGCCTCTTAGCGGGGTACTTCCCGAGGGATTTTCCTGTAAAGACCCTCTCTAAAGGAAACGGATACACTCCCGTGTATATGATAGAACGATGTCTTATTCTTGGATGAATGGATGACCGACGAAGAGAGGGACGTAACCTAGTTGTGCGAACTGATACTAGTCACTCCAGACCTGAGGGGGTTCAAGACTCGGGGTGTTGTACAGACAAGAGACACCACTTGACCCTACTTCCACCCGTGTCCACAATATTCTAGTCGATTTCTTCCGGTCCAGACCACTACCACTGCCCTCCGGGGGATGTGAAAGGGTCTGTGTCCCGTCTTACTTCGACTTGCGGTAAACCCTTGTTCACTTCCCAAATACGAATGCCAAGGGGGGCTCCGACGGACCACACGGGAAGAGACGACGTCGTCGAGGAAGTGGCACTAGAAGTGGGCCTGTGGAACCATGTGGAATCCAAAAAGACCCCTTTCCGTTGACTCAGTCACCAGTTCCCATTCCAGACGTCACAGTCCGTCCCCACATCCCCAGAAAGATTTGATACCGTAGATTACGGTCTAGAGATCCAGACCTATTGCGTTTTTCTTACGGTTTTCCGTCTACCCTTTCTTTGAGTTTAAAGAGTTTGAACTTTCCTACTTCCCTAATGGTGCCCGTCCAAAGTCCCGAGGTCACCTTTGTCTTAGATACCTTTAGACACCCGGGTGGGTGGGGTCCAACCCGTGTCCAAAAAGACGAGTCCTTACACCTCTGGTCAGATCCCTCCGAGAGGGGGAACCGAGTCAATCCCTTTGGGTCCCAAGACCAGACCTTCTCTCTGGCCCCCACCCCCTCCCAGACCTACGAAGTCGTGACTGGATCGGGTGGAGTGAGGGTGAGGTCACCTTCAAGGCTCAGGGAAGGAAAGGGTGCCCTGGTCACCACCGAAGACCCCTCGGAGACTGGAATCACACGGGGACCAGACCTTCGGTCGGGACCCCGTTCGTCGCCCGCCAACCCCAAACCGGCTGGGACCCGGAACCTAGCCGCTCCCCGCGTGATCCGATTCGGGTCATTTCCCTGGTCCGGACTCTTGACGGGGGGTAGGGAGGGCAGAAAAAGAGGACGGAGGAGAGAGGAACGGGGGAAAGACGCGGAAGCAGAGAAAGGGCGGAGGGAGGAATCCGGGGCGAGGACGAGCGGGGATAAGGGCAGAGAGGGGTGGGGGAGGGAAAGACCCCGACCGTAAAGGGCCGCCGCGGGCTTCTGAGGTTCAGGCGCGTCGCGCTCGGGACCCCTCCGCACGCCCCGCCGGGTCCTGGCGCGCGAGAGCCGTCCCTTCGGCGGGAGGTCTTCCCCGGCGGGGCCCGACGGGCCGAGGGCCCTCTCCGACTCGCGGGCTCCCGAGCCGCTCCTCCCGCAGGCCGCGCGGCCCTCGAGCCCCGTCGGCGCCGGGGCTCACCGCCCACCCCCCCTGCGCCTCGGCGCCACTCATCCAGCCCGGCCCGCTCGCAAGCGCCCCTCCTCCGGCGCCCTCAGGCCCGCGCTGAGGCCGGGACTGGAGCTGGGGCCTCGCGCTCACGCCCTGTCGGCGCGCCCCTCCCCGCCCGGCGAGTTGGCCGGCCTCGCGGGCGCTGGCACAGCCCGGCGGTCGCGGAGCGGACCAGTGACGTCTCTGGCGGCGTCCTGGCCACCCTCGGGGGCCCCGGCCCAGGGCCCTCGATCTGCAGAGGGGGGCCTTTCCTCCAGCACGTCAAACAGCGGGTCTGGGTCCCCTAGGCGTAGACCGGGCGCCCCGACCCGCCGGCGTGGGGGCGGCGGTAGGTGGCACAGGGCCTCTGAAGGAGGGGCCCAGGCGCCGGGGTGCCCGTCGCTCACGCCGGGCCCCAGGCGCGTCCTTGGCGGTGCCGGGCCGAGAGCCGCCGGCCGCGCGCAGGGTCCGAGTAGCGCTCGGAGATCGAGGGGGGCGGCGGCGACGACGCGCGCGTCTCAGGCGCGGCGGCGGCTCTTCAGGGTCCCAGTGTAGACACCGGTTCACTCGCCCGGCCACCACCTGGCGCGCCCTGCGCCTGGCGGCGCCGCCGGTTGACCCAAAGACCCGGAGACGGGACCCCTGGTCCGCGGCTCACCCTCGCCGGTGTCGCACCGGGCACGGGAGAGGACTAGCTAGGTCCCGAGGATGAACGTACGGGACTGAAACACGGAGAGACAAGGTACGTCCTTTTCAGCACCTTTATGTGGGCCTAGTTTTGCGGGGAGCGGGAGCACTGGGATAGGGTCTTCTTCGTCGGCTCAATGGGCTGTAGCACCAGTCGTCTTCGACTCCACCACCGACCTACGACGTCGACGTCCCTGAGTCGCACCTCCTCCCGAGGACACGTCCCCCTCTTCGTCTCTACGTTGTAAAAATTTCAAAGTGTTTCGTAGGTCGACGTGGGTCCAAGGACCTCGTCCTCTGTTTGTCTTAATTACAAAATATGGAAGCCCATATCCAAACTCAAAAAAGGGGGAGTACGGTTCATAAATTTTGGAGATCTTTGGGTACTAAACTGTTAGTTACTAACGCGCTATGAAAGTTAAACTTATAAGTTTCCGAATTGTTTTACCTGATAGAAGACGTCTTTAGGACGTGTGTCCGTGGGGTCCCTCTCAGGTGTCTTTGTCCCTCACTCTGGGGAAAACCAGGACTGGGAACGAAAATGACATAAAACTCGTAAAACGGGTGGAAGGGTGTCTCTCTCGTCTTTAGGAGTTTCTACGAGACACAAAGACGGAGTTTCCCTCGAGACCCTAGGTACTCACTGGATCCGACGGGAAGTACAGGTGGACTCGGTCTGACTGACCCGACTGACCAAAGGTAGAGGAGTCAGAGACAAAATTCCCTTTTGGAGTCCAAAACCCCTCACTTGTACCGTCGGTCATCCATACCGGACCGTTCTTCAGTGAGACCCGGGTCCAACGTCCGACCTCCGGACGTCTCCCGAAGCGAGACGAGGAGTAGAGGCAGACCGGGGCGGACCGGTGCACGGCCGAAGGGAGGGAAAAAGGGGGGACGAGACACAGACACGGGGTCTGTGACCCCAAAGTCATGTCTTACGGACGTGTAATTCTGGGAAACGAGGAGGGGTGTCTCGACCCCTACGGACACCCCGGAGTGGGAGACCTCTCAAAGACTAAGGCCACCAAAAAGTGATACTTCAAGGGAAAAACCAAAAAAAAAGGAGAGGAGAAAAAGGGAGATCTCGGTGGGGACGGAAAACCGGTGTCCTCGCACACAACTCTTTCCTACTATTCGAACCGAAAACGAATAAAATGGACTTTCTTATACCTAAACCCAAGTCCGGAAGTGTGAAACCCACTCTCCACCCTCCCGAAACTCCAGTCGACGGGGGAGCCAGGGCCGGATTAGGGGAGTGTCTATTGGACTGCAACGCGACCCAATACAAGAGGTTGGTGGACGACATGGAGGGGACACACTAGACCTTCGAACTCTTCTATACTCTCCGGGTCTCTCACTTACCCACGGTCCGGTCTAGGAGAGGATCGGGGGTTCCCTTCCGTCTCACCCCAAGGGAAAGGTCCATTCGGTTCTGTAAAGGTACAACGGCCCTGTCCGTTGCGAATATCCGGGGACAAGAAACAAGAGACTTTACGCATGTCACCTAAACTCACACTTTTTATGGGTCTACGAGACCCTACACAACCAATGTCCCACCTCTTTCCTCAAGAGATTCTCACTGTTCTGTGGTTCTTACACCACCCATTCAACGGACTGTTCACCTCGGTACAGAGAGCCCCTCCTCTAGTCCCGACCCCTGGGGACTCCACCCGGACCGTCATCTAAACAGTCGTCAGGTGGGTCTTAGACAGTCGAGACCTCGGAGAAAGAGATTTCCGTGACTCGGATACAAAAGGACTACCTGGAGTCTTGGTCGGACCACTCCTCCCCTTCCGGTGACCCTCAAATCTCTCCTCTCGGGGACAAAGGAAAGAGGTACGGGAGAACACGTACCCGTGTCGGGAAGAGTCCTTTGTCACTCAGTTCGTCGCATCTTAATCCCTGTCAGAGAACAGGAAGATAGAAGACAGGAGAAAACGGGAGGAAAAACAAAATATGAATAAAAGAAAACTAAACGAATTTTTTTTAGAAGAGAACGTGGAAACACAATAATAATAATAATAAAAAAAGGACCCAAAGAAAAAAAAAAAAAAAAACCAGAGAGAAAAACAGTAGTGAAAGGAGGTAAGCAATAGACGTAACGACAAAAAGAGGACCCGAAACACACACACACACAGACAAAAGGGCACAAGACCCCACGACAGAGTCAAAAAGTCCGAATCAGTGGAAGGATTAAAGAGGAAAGTACATCTCTACCCGCCCCTACCGTCCTCGGTATCTCACGGGAATCGCTGTAGTACCTTTGACTACCACCACTGACCAACGGGAAACCTCTTCCGTCCGTCCCGACGCACTCTCCACTCGTCACACCTCCGGTGTCCGAGATATCCCTGTCGTCTCTGGAGAGACAGGGAAGGAGGTCTTCGGAGACGGGTTTGGTCTCGTCGTTAAGACCCCCGAAGACGTAACCGGGGATCGACTTCACTACCTACAAGGTCACGACACCGATCGATCGTTGAAACCTTTTGCCCTCAAGGAGTCCGACCTCCGGACTAAACTCTTTGTTCCGGGGGCGTGGGGAGGACGGGGTCAAACATCGGATTGTAATTCCTCAAACCAAAGGTGACAAAGATATTAACGTTTTGGGATCGTGTCTATGAATTCTCGGTCTACGGTGTGGACATCCCACTCCCTCGCAAGAAAGATTGAACGTGGACATTTAACAGGAACACCCCGGTGCACTCAGAACACCGGACCTCGTCACTCGAGCTGAGACTCTGGAGTATCGAAACCTACAAGGAGCACCTGCAAAATCTCAAACAGGAAGTGACTCACAAACAACGTTCAGTACGTGACTTACTATCTTGGAGGGGACAAAGGGGTCTACTCCTTTGTCCCAGTCTCCCTACTCGTTGTACTAGTTCTAATGACTCGTCCATGTACGTCCTAATCCTTAGTTTCAAAGTATTTAGGGAATGAGAATTGATAATATCAATAGAGGGACTAGAAAATATCGTCTGTGAAAGTTTGAAAAATCTGAAGTTGGGTGTTGATTCTTTAAGTAGAATGTGCAAGTGTATAACATTGTCATAAATATACGAATATCTTATTTAAAAGCACCTTGTTACATGAGGATACGTACATTATACAAGACTTTAAAAGACAAGGTAGAAAAGGTAGAGCATAATAAATCCTTTTTAGATACAACTAACCCTCAGCGACTCTATTAAATTACTAGGCGACTACTCAACACTGATTTTAACCTTTTAGGACCGACACTCTGTATGTCTGGGCGAACAGTCTCGACACGAACTTGTCGTGCCCGACAACACACCTGAGACACACGACAGACGACACGACAACCGTACACACCCCTCCAACCCCGTCACGTCTATGACTGACCTCTCACCAGACATTTGTGACCCCAGCGACCTTGGGGCTCTTCTCCGACGGACCTCCCCTCCTCCTCGACGATTAATCCGATTACTGTCGAACACACGGAGCCTGACCCTTGAGAAGAAAGAACGACCCCCGTACACGACACGAATCAGTAAGTCAGCACAGGTCGACACACACTGAGGTACCTGACATCGGGAGGTCCGAGGAGACAGGTACCCCTAAGAGATCCGTTCTTATGACCTCATCCAACGGTACGGGAGGAGGTCCCCTAGAAGGGTTGGGTCCCTAGTTTGAGTCCACAGGGTGTGACGTCCACCTAAGAAATGGTAGACTCGGTGGTCCCTTCGGGTTCTTATGACCTCACCCATCTTATAACGAAGAGGTCCCCTTGAATAGTTGGGTCCTTAGCTTGACCCCAGAGGAAGTAACGTCCACCTAAGAATTGGGTGACTCGATGGGAGTACCAATGGACGATTCACAGACGGGACTCCAGAACTAGTAGGGAAACCTCAAAAATTATTTTCTGACTTTTTATTTTACAACACCTGAAATTGTCGAAGAGAACGGAGTTTTACATTGTGTTCCAGGACTACAAACCTACAAATTTCCCTAGAGACTCCATGACTCTGTCTGAACCACACAAAAAGTTTGTAGGGACGACCACCAGCAGACCGGATCCGAGGGAGATGGGAACCCTACTTGACATCCGGACATCTACTCAGAACTCCTTTACCCTCGAGTGACGTACAGTCCGTCGGACAAGGAGACGACATTTACATTGCTAGTGACCGCCTCGGTTTTAGGTTACACAACACAATCAGCTCGTGGTAGATGCACGCACCGGACCATAGTTCGTGGTCCTTATGCTTCCGTCTCTCAGGACGAAAGACGGTAGTTGACGAACCACTCATTGCGCCTAATGGACAAGAGGGTGAAGGTGTAACGACGAGGAAGTAATACCCAGATAGGTCGTATAAGTAACCAAGTAAGTAAGTAGGTTGTTCACATATTACTACTGGACGAAACTGGTCCGGGTCTCGATTCGGACTTCTTCAATAGTGTGAAGGAAGGTGAGGACGACGTTTGGAAAAGAAAAACTCCAAGTGGTAGGTATCAAGGAGATTCGGAAGTACATAATGTTATAAAGTCTAGAGACTCGGTGACTGGAATCTTTGGGAATCAACCAGGAACTGACAGAACTTCAGGACATTGTGGTCTTCTTACCCTTATCTTACGTAAAGAAAAATTTCAAAATTCGACTTATAAAATTGACTTTTCAAAACCGTCCGAAAACATACGTTTACTGTGACGTTTCGTAATATAAAAAGGGGGTTTCATCCTCTAAAATAATTTAATGTGTGTAAACTGTGTACCTATGCCTTTCTGAAAGTCATATTCTTTTTATTCCTCAAATAAGGGAGATTTAAACTGATACCGATATTTAAGAGAAATAATTACGTTTCAAGAAAACAGTAAGAATGACTCCTTGTGACAATGGTTTGGAACATACATTATAGTTCAAGGTTTTCATACCTCCTTTGTTCATAAATGACCCTGGTCACACTTATGAACCAGGTATACTTTTACTGGTCCTTTTGATAATATGCTTCCAATAAATTACTAAACACCATTCAGTTTCAGAAAGGTATTTTGTCTAAGTTTCAAAAATGAAATTCTCTGAAGGCACCCCTTACTCGTAAACTATCAAATAGTAAATCCTTCTATCGTAGTTTAAGAAGAACTTTTCAAGTAGAAAATGAATTTTGTAAAAATAATACGTTGTAAAGTCTGTATGTTTTCGTAATTCTAATGGTACTATTTTCTGATACTTAGATAATAGTTCCAATTCTTTATAATAGTTCCGATTCTTTTTTATTCATTAGCGAGTGAATACAAATTAAAAAACCTAAAAAGATGGATTCTATAAACCAATTCTCTCTTCCGATAACTAAAAGGATTACACTTCTCGATTAAGAATCTATAATAAACAAAATAGGTGTAAAAAAGGGAAGTCTTGAACCTGTAAAAAATGGAGAAAAGGAAAACCGAACATTATATGACTGTTAACGTATAGTGTTTGGGTGTATAGAATAAATAGTCCTTAATACTTATTTCCTGTGAAATTATAGTTTCTAGTTTATTCAGTACCAGAATAGTAAATGTTTATTCATATTTTCTAAAAGAATAATAAATAAATAAGACTAGAAATCCCAAAGATTAAGGATTAGATAAATAGTATAAACAAAATTAGTGTGGTCTATATTATGGTTTGTGACTCATTGAAAATGAAGATTCTTAAGAATCATTATAAATGTCAGATGTATCTAGGATTTACTCAAGTATTTTGTAAAAGACACGATGAAGTTTCCAAGTCATTAAAAGGAGTAATTTCTGTAAATTTTTATGTTTTAATTAGTAGAATTTATATAATGGTCATTTTGAGTTATAGGTTATGTGATTCAATTTGTAATTTGGACCACTCCTAAAAGAATTTGTAGTCTTGACAGTAGGTGTCACAACCCTAGATTCAACAAAAAGTAGAAACACCATAGTAAAAACGAGTTAAATTGTTTCTGATTGCCTTGTGGATGTCGGACGACCTGCGATTCGGTCGAAGACTCCTGTGTCTTAACTTTATTAGTCCTCAGAAAAGGAACTACTTAGATCAATCTCTTCGGAGAAATCGGTCTCCCATGTTAAAACGTGAATTGGGGAGTTCTCAGTCGTAAATAGCTCATACCATATATTCTCCTTGTCCAATTATAACAAAAGTTGCCTTCCCGATGGACTATTTCTTGAATTACTGTCTCACATTTCTTACTCATATCCCTGAAGGGACCGCCAGGTCACCGATTCTTAAGTAAAACGGTACGTTCCCTGTACACAAACTAAGGACCGGCCCCTTGATTCTAGGGTGCACGACGACCCGTTGATTCGGTCCCACGGTGTTGACTCGGGCGTGCGGATCTCGGGCCCGAGACGTTGTTCTCTTCGGTAACTAACGTTACCCTCCGGGCACGTTGTGTCGATCTCGTCGGGGTGAACGACGTGGATCTCTTTCGGGTGTGCGTCGATCGTTCTGAGTCACCTCGGTTTTATTTTACTTCCTCATTTATTTTGTAAAAATTTTTGTCATATTAAAATCATTAAAAATTAAAAAAACCATCTTACTGACATTACATTACACTGAATTTGGAACCTGTGGTTAACAATAAAGTTAAGAAATTTATATTGATTACAAAATAAAAATACTTACATAATAAATCTAAATGTATCATTTTTACCTAGTGTCTCCTTGCTGATTATGGAAATATGTGTGTGTGTGTGTATATATATGTACGTTTATAAATAAAATGATAACCCTAATCATTAAGAAAAGGGAAACACCTTAAAAGACATGTTATTCATGAGATCACGATTTTAGAGGGGGAAAAGGTGATCTCACGGTAGTATAACATAATTTATAATTGACCCGACATCGTTCAGTATTACGAGTAAATGTTCTTTAATAATTTATTTACTCCATTTCGATAACAAAAGAAGAGAGTAAGAAACCCTAAACATATCATAATATTCTCTTTACGTTTGTGAAAGTTGATGTATGATATTATAGACATAAATCACTAAATATCCGTTAGCGGAGATAAAATCGAAAACGTACCCGTTTCAAACGAAAGGTAAAAAACACCTGTAACAGGAGATCCCTCTATCGAACTTGAACTATAGTGGTAGAGACGAATGTATGAAACAAATAAAATTTTAACAATAACCTCATATTAAATAAATGTCATAACGCAATCAAAGTCCACATGTCGTTTCGTCTAGTCAATATGTATATGTATATACGTGTGAAAAAATCTAAGAAAAGGGTTATCCAGTAATGTCTCATACCTCATCTCAAAGGAGACGATATGTCGTTCAAGGATAATCAAGAAATAAAATATATATCATCCCACACGTACAGTTACGCAGACAGTTAGGGAAATTAGAGACGAATAAAGTGTAGAATTCTCTGGATTTTCCCTACCACAAAACTTGGATTCGAGAATTTAAAAGAGAGTGAAGGGGTCTTTTCGACACTCAGACTCTTCTCGTCCAAATTATTCCTCTCCCTTTCCTCTTCCACATAATAATAATAAAAAAACTGTAGCACGTAATAATGTTTTTCCGTGTCAGAGACCTCACGAGATCCTTTGTCTCTCATGTACTTACCCTTTACCTTGTCCCTTTATCTTAATTGAAGGGACTGTATTCAAATATAGAACCAAAGTGAAAAATTGTTCATAACATTTAAGGGTCTCGTTATTTTGTCTTAATTTACTTTTATATACGTCATATCGTTATGTGACAGTTCGATTTGTCTTAAGAATTTTTAATAAATGACATATCTTAAAAATGATGGTCAGGGGGGAGGTGAACTGGAAAATCTGACCTCTTGACTTTTCCTGTGTCGGATGCCCGACCACACACAGAGGAAAAAATATTTAATTTAAAGGGTTTGTGATGCTTTTCTGAACGTACGAGATTCTTCCTACATCTGTGGTGACCAGTGACTCGAGATGAATAGACTCTCGGTCCAATACTCTTCTTCTTGTACTGTTCACTCGTCTTTCGTCGTTTGGTTCTCTTTATTCGTTCGGATTATAAATCACAATATTAGTTTAGTTTTAATTTCAATGTCCTTGTATATAAATACTAAATGTGTATGTAAATATTATAGACACAACGCACTATGAACCATTGTGTCTCTTCGTCATCTACTGACATTAATAATAGTTAAAGTATGTCAGCTAGATCTTTTCACTGAAATTCTGGCAAGGAACACTTCCTAGGACATGGAGGTCCCTACCGGTCTAGAAGAGGATTACTCCCCGAACAGCAGGTCCACACTCACTTCGACTTACTGTCTACCGAGACGGTTTCTATGACCGTTAGTCCTGATTCAAGAGGTCAAACTGGTCTGAAGTCTTCCCGTCGAGGGAGAGGACAACATCTTCGATAAGGGAAGGGACCGTCGCGTTTCACTTATGACTCGTTTCATTTCTAATCCGACACCGTTCCTCACACCCTCCTTCTTCGTCGGTCCCCTGGACCCTCTCACGCCAGGTCGTCGATTCCTGGTGGTCACGAGGAAGGTAGTCGCAGACAAGGAGACTCCTACGAGAGGGTCCTCACCCCACTCCTCATCCTCATTTTCTCCGAGGATAAGTTCGTAAAGACACCCCTACGGTGTTTAGTCCTCACACCAACGAACTAGTCTTATATGAGAACTTACGGGTCTCCTCCTTGTAGTTAATAAGTGAAGATTCACACTTAATGATAGGCAAAAACTGAAAGATCTGAAGATTTGTCTCGTACCCCGGGACAGTGTCTCCTACACCACCTTTGACAAAACTCACCGAAACCCGGGGGTCCTCTGCCTCCTTTTTTCGTGACCTAATCCTCTTCGGACTTCCCAATCTTTTACACCACTTCCCTTATTTCTTTTCTTCCACCATTCTTCTGTTTTCCTTCTAAGACCCACATTGGACACCTCGAGCTGTGTCCGAAACGTTTCAATTCCACACACGTCCCACAAATACTACCCGGACCGGACGTCTGTCCGTACCATGAACCACCCTTAATGACACTCTCGAATTGACCGTTTCCTTAGGTTTGGTTACTCTGAATATACTCTGTCTAACTACGAAGTTTATAGTCAAAGAAGTAAATATGTTTCATTCTGGATATATAAAGACCGGTTACTCGGTAGTCGTTCCAGAGAGTAGTTTATCCTCCACACGCGTGTAGACTGTGATACAGGAAGTCTCGGGGAAACGAAGACCACAAGAACGGCTGTCAGATCCGGACGACAGACACAAAAGGAATATTACGTACGTAAGAATAAACTAATATCTTGTAGGTAAAATGATTAGGTGAGACTATTGACAACCACAGAAGGTAGTCTCTTTGTTATAGATCGAATTAACTAGTTTCTCCGGTAACCAGTTTCTTTCCAAAACCGGAAATAACAAAACCCCTAATCGGATTAAAAACCTGTAGGACCCAAAATCACGTCTCAGTTTTGGTACATCAGTACTTCGGTATCACAGGACCGAAGTAGGATGAAATTACTGTTATTTCGTAAAAAAATACCGTAGTGTAAACAATGAACGTTCAATAATAAACAATAAACGTTAAGGGACATTCCACTCTTTACATACATTATAAAGTGTGAAATATTTCAGTGTACGATATTTCACGTAAAACAAAATACACGGGATTAGATAAAATATGGGATATGTAAGAGAAAATAACTCCGTGTGTGTATCATGTATTGATTCTTTTTAATCTGTCCTTTTAGTCATACGAAATACTCGACGTATTTCAAAAATTACATTAAATTCCTTTTGATAGTCACAACTTTACTGTGAAGTTTCTATTGTCTTCTAAGTTTTGTATTACCCAATAATTCGGGGTTTTGGAGTGACAGTCCGACAGATAGGGACTGTGTGACTTAAATGTAACACCGCACAAAGTCACCCCAATACCACCCACCTAGTGTTTACTTACGACAGCAGATAATTGTTTCCCACCGTGTTGTCGAACAGGACTTTTGGGTGAAGACTTTCTTGACGGTGTGGTGTTCTCAGACACTTATGTCTCTTGACTGAATTTCGTGTCTTCAGGAGACCACGGGAGTCATCCGAGACGCCGTGAGCATACGGGGGGTGCGGCCCGAGGGTAGTAGAAACCAGGTACCTCTTCGCAGGACCTCCCGTCTCCACAGACGGGGGAGCAGACCCCTCTTCCCGGGGTGGAACCCGCCACCCAGTGACCTGTAGCAGTACTTTCTCCTCTTTCCCATCCCCCGGCCCCACCCCATGGGGACGCACACCATGTCTAGGAGGTCGCGCACGTCACTCATCCTGACTTGGGGCCACTCCCCCGGGGGGGTCGGCCACGAGGACACGACCCGGCGTGGAGGGCTGAGGTCGACCCTCTCCCTCGACCACGACCCACGGTTCGAGACGTCCCGTAGCCAGCCGTGCCCCAGACCGACCGACTCCGGAAGCCCGTGGCAGACGAGGGTGCTCAGGGAGACTCCTCCTACCTTTCCAGTGACCCCAATCAGTGATCCACTACCAGACTGCCCCTGTGTAAAGGAAGGACTGTGTCCCCGGGTACAAAAGGTTTCGTCCGAACCGCAGGAGGGACACGACAAGTCGCGGAGGAATCCCCGCCGAGAGAGGAGACGACGACCTGGGACTTACAAAATCACGGAAAGAGTCAGATCTTAACCCACACACACACGCGCACACACGCACGCACACACACACATTTATCTCAGGAAAGGGATCTTTTGTAATTTACTCATTTACACTTTTGCTATTTTACTTGTAAATCCGTCGCAAAGTAGATGAGGACCTTCCTCTTCGGAGATTTAATGTCCCACCCGAAGATTCCCCCGACCCTTCCGATGGGACGGGGGTCCCTAGTTTCTGGACCTCGGAGTATCCAACCCCCGACCTTTCCAAATCCGAACTAAGTTACGATCCGGTGAATGATCGTAGGACTGAGACTCACGGACCGAAACAAGAAGACAGTTTACCCCGAAATTATTGATATGGGACTCAACAACGGTCATAATTTACTTGTACACGTGCATTAAGGGTGAGAGAACACCGGACAAACCAGATTTTGGGGTACAGGTATCTAAGTAAGGAAACACCAGCACCGAAATGTCAAAACACATTTTTCCAATAAGCACGAGAAAGAATACTTGAGTAGAGACCTTCCTGACACTCTCTTCGTCCAAGATTTCCCATCTTTATGACAGCCCCTTCCTCCTTCCTTCCCCTTCCAGTCTCCGGAGGACTACGCAGACGGGGTCCCTACCGGAGCGACCCAGACGCTCCATTCTGGCACGAGAAAGGAATTCGCGACCGTCTTACTACCCCCTCGTAGACCGTTTTAGGAATCTCACAATTGTGTTACCGACATGCAGGGCAGGATAAATCCGCAGGGCGGAGTTGGGGACCTATCTGTCTCGGAGGAGGGCGCACCGACCGGGCTTCGGGGCTCCTTCCGAGAGACCCGCACCTAAGACCGGAGAGGGCCCCGCTCATCTGGGAACCGACGACCCGCGTACCCGACAGGTCCCGGCGTCCTTGGGGCTGAAGCCACTGGGGGGGATTTGATTCGGAGACTCATGAGTGGTCGTGCTTCACACGCCCCAGCGACCCCTTCCCGCCGCCGTCCTCGCCGCCGTCCCCGCTCCGCGACTTGTCCCACGGCGACAACCCCCAGTCCCGGCACCCCGCCACCAGGGGCATCCCGAGGCCCTTCATCCCCAGGTCGTCCCGGCGCACCGGGACGGGACGACTCCTGAGCGTCCGTTTCCCGAACCGGTGCGAACTGCACGTCCGCAGCAACCGTTTGACGAACCACACTTTCAGGCCCAGCCTCTCCTTCCGAGAGGACTGTGGTATCATTGGACTGTAGTGGCCACTCGGACAACGGTTCCCCCTTTGTCTGCCTGTTTACAGAGGAACCTCCTTCAGTTCCGTACAGATACCGTCGGGCCAGAAAGGTGCACACTGTACCACAAAGATTGCGTCCGGACTGCGGTTCCGGTTGCAAATTTATTTATCTACCGAACTTTTCGTAAGTTATCCCGCCGTAATAGCGAAAATTGATGAGACCGGGGGTTTCGACCATACAAATTCCAAACTCGACGGAAACCATTACTCGAGTCAAATGTACCTCAATAATGACGGGTCACAGAGAGTGTATGTGTAAAAAAAAAAAAAAAAACGATGTGGAAGACATACGCTCCAGAAGATGATCCTTCCCCGAACCGATTTATCCTGTCCTATTCTTAGGGGACCGTAAACGACAATAGATTACTTCGTAGAAAAAGTGTCGAAGACTCGGAACAGGGGTATCTAATTCTCCGACGAAGACCCCGTACGACATACTCTAAGTCAAAGAGATCTATTCCACTCCGTGACTGGAGTGGGGCTTAGTCTCCGTTCAACATGAGAAGAAAATTAAAAACATGTGACTGCCCACTGAACGTGGGTCGTCCGTTGGCTTTTACCAAACGGAACGAAACGAAGACCCTTCGGTTCAATCTCCTGGCGCTACTTCTCAGACCACAATAAACGACGGGAGAGCACCGGTTAAGCTCAGGGGTGAGTCGAGGGGACCTGGGACGTTCGCACTCTTCCCTTTTGGACCGTGCCTTTCGGGGGGAACCAGCTTTGGACCTCTCCGACTTTGATTCTTAGAGTCAATTCCATTCGGGTCGCTTTATCAGGGTCTGCTCTTCTCTCCACAAACGATTTGTAAAAGACTTGGACATCGAGTCAACATAGTCCCTTGGAACATAGTAAATCTTGCACAAGTCCTCGTATCTGAGTTCCTGACATTTTGTCTAACAAAAAAAGGGGGGTCGACCACAACCCACACTAGGTCAATCGAGTCTGGACGAGGGAATCAGTGTTTTCTCAACTAGACCCTCCTTCAACGTCCACGAACAGAAAGAATGACAGGTGTTGGCGTCACCTGACGAAGACTCGAAACAGGGACGGGTGGGACGGGTGAGAAGACGTCCCTCTCTTCTGTCTGAGTAGTTCTGGGAGGAGGAACAATGGGACTGAGTCAGCATGTACTGAGAGGTCTGTATCGTGAATCTGGGGACGATGGGTTCCACCGTGCAACATAACACGAGTTATGAGAAAGTAGACTCGCATCAGGAGAAAGGTCAACTGGGTGGCCGAGATGCGCCCGTCTTGAATATAGAATATGTAAAAGACATTAGGGTCATCATATTATGTACACGTTGTTAAGTACATTTAAATAAGTAAGTAAGTTTTCTTTAGTTTTAAGGAGCGTTTTTGAATTGTCGTGTTAAGGTGAGTGAGGTAAAGGCAGAATTTAAGACATCGGGGGCTTAAGATTAGACGAGTACTTAAACTTTCGACGTCAACCTCCAAAGTAGTATTCGTATGAAGAGATCTTTTTTTATAGACACGGGTACTTTTAGTCATAGTTGTTTATTCCAAAACAAAGTACGGTACTTAGATATAGATAACATCACCAATTCCGACATTACCAATCCGGGATTGGGATTGGGGATTGGGATTGGGATTGGGGATTGGGATTGGGATTGGGATTCATTTGTTCCCATGGTCCTCTGATTCACTTTTTCCGAAGGTCCGAGAGGACAGACGTAAAGGTTAAAAGTTTATTTTTTTTGTGTCTCTTATTTTTAGGAAGCGACAAATTTGTACATAAAAAAGAAGAATTTTTCTCCTTCTCGGTAAGGTCCACTACTCTCTCCGACGTCTTTAAAACAAGACATCTTACCTCGTCTATGTCGGTTTAAGGTTACTGTCATTCATACTAACCCTTTGTGTCATATCTCTGTAAGTCTGCACGCCCTAGAAAAGGACGAGATTAAAGAAAGGGAATAGGTCGAGACTTCTACCGGGTTTAATAATCCTTTTGGACACGGTAAAGACTCGAACCTTCACCTTAAGAGGTCCGTTCTTATGACCTCACCCAACGGTAAGGGAAGAGGGCCTCTAGCAGGGTTGGGTCCCAAACTTGGCCCCAGAGGACGTAACATCCGTCTAAGAAATGGTAGACTCAGTGGTCCCTTCGACATTTTTAACATACTTCCCGGATTAACGATAACGAAAACGGGTTTTTCGAATATGACCTGTCTTACGTAAGGTTTAAGTCCTTGCCGACGTACTCCAGACGGAAAGGACTAAAATGTAAAATTTTTGTTCATAAAATTTCGTCGTTTTACAAGTTCAGAACATTCCGTAGAAACTTTCTTACCTTCGGATTTACGGGCTAAATGAAGTTTTCCCTTCCTTAGTTGGGGACACTTGACGTTATGAATGGACCGTACCCCGGTTTACCTCTGACTCACCTTGGCTGTGACGGGACCTTCTGTCTCCCCGTACGTACAGAATAAGAAAATTTTTGAAAAATTAACCGTCTATTAACGAAGTGTTATAACACTACAAAAAACGGTATGCACTCTTACTTAGCCGGCATCCGTATGTGCACAGGGGAGGGAGGTTTGGGAGGAGAGAGGAGGGAGGGGGGAAACAAAAGGAGATGACAAACACAATTACTTTCACTTTCGACGAATCAGTACAGGTTGAGAAACGTTGGGGTACCTGATACGTCACGTACCTTAAGAGGTCCGGTCCTATGACCTCACCCATCGGAAAGGGAAGAGGTCCCCTAGAAGGGTTATGTCCCTAGCTTGGGTCCAGAGGGTGTAACGTCCGTCTAAGAAATGGTCGACTTGGTGTTATAGGAAAAAGTTTATACATTGTCACTAAATATATTTACCCGATACCCGAAGAGTCCACCGCGATCACCATTTCTTGGGTGGACGGTCACACTTTCTGCACCCTCTAAGTCCAAACTAGGGACCCAACCCTTCTACGGGACCTCCTCCCGTGTCGTTGGGTGAGTGAGGTCATAAGAACGGACCTCTTAGGTTACCTGTCTCCTAACCGCCCGATGTCAGGTATCCCAACGTTTCTGTTGACTTCGTTGAATCGTGCGTATAGTGTGTGTGTAAATATATTCATATATGTATGTATGTGTTTATTCAAACATAAACCAAAATAGTAACTTACCGGGAGAAAATTCGACAGAAGGAGGGACATCTTACCTTCGAAGTGATTCCCATCGTTGAAACTGACACTCAACAAGAGACGCATACCTTGCCCCACTAAGTATCATCTGTGTTGTTTTTATACACCTTATTTTTGTCGTCAAATTACTCGTATCCTCCAATTCCGACAACAGTCAACTTAATACAGGGGACTTTTCTATATAACTCCAGTATTAATGGTCATGGACACTTACACTTGAATAAACCTTTGTCCTAGAAACTTCGTTATTGATCAATTAAATTTTACTTAAATGAGACTTCCTAACACCTTGGATTTAGATTATACTGGCCACAGGAATATTCTTCTCCCCTCTGTCTGTGTCTGTGTCTCCCCTCTTCCGTCAGACTTCTTTCTCCGTCTTTAAACTCTCTATGTCGAAGTTCGATTCCTGGTGATTCCAAACGGTTGTTGGAAGTCTTCGAACACCCCTACCCCCACGTCCGAAGGGGCCGCCGAGTCGTCGTTTCTTAGACGGACGTTAAGTCCTCTACGTCCTCTGCTCCCAAACTAGGGACCCAACCCTTCTAGAGGACCTCCTCCCGTACTTTAGGGTGAGGTCATTAGGACGGACCTCTTAAGGTACCTGTCTCCTCGGACCGCCCGACGTCAGGTACCTCAGAGTTTCTCAACCTGTGCTGACTTCGTCGATCCGTACGTACGCGGATGCGGTCTTCGATCCTTCTCCGTTTCTTCCCACATGGGGATTTCGGAAGTCTCCTTGGACCGGGAGGACTGTTGAGCTAAAACCTGAAGATCGGAGGTCTAGACATTCTTTTATTTAATAAAAAATTCGACGAATCAAACGCCATTAAACAATGACGTCGGAATCCTGTACGGGATCACTCCCACACTAATTACTACTTTGTCTTAAGTGGTGTTACACTCTTCTTCGTGACATCATCATTCTACCCCCCTCCCCCTGTGAATTCAACCATAACCCCTACCCCACCCCTTGTGTAGAACCTCCTCCTCTACGAGTTCGACTGATGACTTCTTTCCCATAGGTCCACACAGCTCAGAATTTTACGTTTAAGACTGAGGTTCTACGGGTCCTTGTTTCATTCACCTTTTACATCGACAACATTTTCACTCCTCCATAGTTGTAGGTGAAAAAGCCTAAACTCAAGACAGGACTGGGACTATTAGGATGTCTGAGAGTTCTCAACATCCCTAAAATCTCAGAATAAGTTGGTCGTGAGTTACGACTTTAGGAGAGGTTACAATAATTGGGACCTTCGTAAGTCGGAGATCACTACCTCTTGAGTCGTGGGAGACTCTTTCGGTTAAAGAAGAAACCGTTGGAGACAATGTTTACATGAATAAAGATTAGAGGAACCAGGTATGGCTTATTCAATTTGGGAAGAAGGTATTTATCGAGAAGTTTATAGACTCTCATTGGGTAGTAAAGGGTTGACGGAATTAGTCTGACCCGACTATATTGTTTATGGTGTCTGAACCACCGAATTTGTTTTTCGTAAAGAGGGTCAATACCTCCGACCTTCAAACTCTAGTCCCACGGTCGTACCAACCCAGGAAACCCCCTGGAAGTAGGACCGAACGTCTACCGACAAAGGAACGTCACAGAAGTACATCGTGTCTCTCTCTAGTAGAAAAGGTACACGGAGAAGAATATCCTCGTGGTCAGGGTAAGTGCACTGAATTGGGAGTACTGAAGTAATGGTGGGGTTTCCGGGGTTGAATTTTATGGTAGTATGACCCCTGGTTCCGAAATTGTATACTTAATGTTTTCTTCCCTCACTTCATATGTTTGAAAGGTAGGTATCCTGATTTAACCTTAAGATAGAAGAGATCCCTTTATAGGTGGTTAACCGTCTAATAAAAAAAACCAACCCCCCCCGAGGTTTTAGGGACTCTTATCACTAACGTCGGTACTTTAATTTTCTACGAAGGAGGAACCTTCCTTTCGATACTTTTTGGATCTGTCGTATAATTTTTCGTCTCTGTGGTGAAACGGTTGTTTCCAGGCCTATCGGTTTTGATACCAAAAAGGTCATCAGTACATACCTACACTCTCAACCCGATATTTCTTTCGACTCGTGGCTTCTTAAAACTTGAGACCACGACCTCTTCTTAGAACTCTCAGGGTTCCTCTAGGTTGGTTGGTTATGATTTTTTTTTCTTTTTTTTTTTTAGTGGGGACTTATAAACAACTTTCCTGACTTCGACTTCGAGGTTATGAAACCGACGGGCTACACTTCTTGACTGAGTAACCTTTTCTGGGGTCACGATCCTTTCTAACTTCCGTCCTCCTCTTCCCCTACTGTCTCCTACTCCACCAACCTACCGTAGTAACTGAGTTCCCTATACTCAAACTCGTTTGAGACCCTCTATCACCTCCTGTCCTTTCGGACCGCACGACGTCAGGTACCACAGAGTTTCTCACCCTGTACTGACTCGTAGTCTGTACCGAATCGCTGAGTTGTTGTCGGTGAGTCTCCATCGTGCCATAAACTTTCTCTTCTGAGACCTTACGCACAGATATAAACTTAGGGTCTAGACAGAGAACAAACGACACACTAGAATCCGTGTACTTCTAATTTATACTAGAATATACAGTACGTGACTCTTATCAAGGACCAAAACTCATTCCTCCCGTATTCATAATCGATAATAGTGAGTCTACGTAAAAATTCAAAGAAGTTCAGATACCAAATAAGGATATTTGTACAGTGGCACAAACTATAATTTTAAAAAAATTTTTAATAAAATGACTACATATCAACTAAATGTTGTAAAACAATCAAAGACGACATCTCGTTCTACTAAGTCAATGT
Source organism: Capra ibex (assembly GCA_006410555.1). NCBI lineage: Eukaryota > Metazoa > Chordata > Mammalia > Artiodactyla > Bovidae > Capra > Capra ibex. The sequence continues at coordinate 849,107 of SJYO01032026.1, forward strand.
ATATAAGAAAAAGTATAAGAAAAGACAATACCAAATAATGTTTTATGACTTATATCAAGGGACACGATATGTCATCCTAAAAATTTCGAAAAAGTTTTGTAGGTAAGATGAATATCACCAAACGGAGACAATTAGGGTTTGAAGAATCATCCACTTGTTACACACACCCCAGGTTCCAGTCCTACGACACTACAGAACATGCCCTTCCTTTCCTCCATTACTAATTAATCTCTTCTCGAACACAAGTCCGTGTAAAAGGGTACAACGGTCCCGGGTACCATAGATCACAAGGGGAGACGAAAGGTAGAGAAAGACCGACCCACAAAGGGGTTTCCGGACACGGTCCCGGGTAAGGGGGACGGAGAACAGAGTCGGAGGAAGGGACCCCTTCGTCTCACACCCTCCCACCACCGGTAGGGCCCACGACGGAGCCTCCCTCAGGACAACGGGAGAATGGAGGAGAAGAGAGACGAACGAGGGGAATTTGACGAGACCGGTTCCGACCCCTGTCCTCCCTCCGAAGGACACTTTCCGTCCCACGTGTAGGTCGACCTGTCTGTCTTCATACTCGCGGAAAGGCATTACGTGCCCTAGTAGTCGATCGGGCCGGGCGGGACCGGAGACGGACTTCGTACTCGTTTGCGATGAGACTCGAGTGTGTCAGCGACGTCGCAGACGGTGGTGCTCCCGGTGGTTGTTGGAAGAAGGTAGGGAAAAGGAAGACGGGTGAAAATGAATAATGGCACCTTAACGGTCGGGACGTGGGGTTAGGTCAAAATTATGGACTTCTTGAAAGTATTACTGATCCGATCAACTAAAATAAACAATAAACTACTTTTCTTCGGAGAACACAAGTAAAGGGGATGCATTAAAACGGGAAATGGACGACACCTTTAATTTGTGAGATAAAGGTATGAAATACTAATCAGTATTTTAAAATGGAACGCACAAATTGTTTCGGATGTTTCTCGTAGAATTCGGAGGGTGACTGTCTGTTCTGGGAATCCTGCAAGCGACAAAAACGAGGAGAGGATTAAATGTAGTCCCGAAGGGACCACCGAGTCCACCATCTCAGACGGCGGCGTTACACCCTCTGGGCCCAAACTAGGGACCCAACCCTTCTAGGGGACCTCTTCCTTTATTGTTGGGTGAGGTCATGAGAACGGACCTTTTAGGGTACCTGCCTCCTCGGTCCATCCGATGTCTTGTACCCCAGTGTTTCTCAGCCTGTGCTGACTCGCTGAAACGATTAAATGTACTCATACATAAAAGAACTTAAAATCGAATTTGGAGGTGTTTAATTTGTAGTACTAATAAAAGTAGTAGTAAAACGGTTCATAATCTGAATGATGTACGAATAGTAAAAGAAACGAATAGACAGGAGGTTTGAAAAAAGATCTAAGTAAAAGGAAGAAGACTTTCTTGGGAAATCTTTTAAGGAAAGGACATCCACCACCACCAAATCACCGAGTCAGCACAGACTGAGAAACACTAGGATACCTGACATCGGGTAGTCCGAGGAGATAGGTACTCTAAAGGGTCCGTTCTTATGACCTCACCGAACGGTAAAGGAAGGGGTCCCCTAGAAGGGTTGGGTTCCTAGTTTGTGTGCAGAGAACGTAACGTCCGCTCAAGAAATGACTGACTCAATGGACCCTTCAGCCACAACCACCGTTGAAGGTCGAAAATACATTGACCTTTATATTAAGGAAAACGGAGACACGAATTTTCTATGATAAAGACCTAAGTGTTAACATTGAAATATTCATAAGAAGAGAGTCGTGAATTTTCTAAAGTGAAGTAACAGAACACCGAAGGTACTAACGACAACTCTTCAAACGATAATTGGAATGTCTATAAGATATACTGTTAGAAAGAAAGAAAAGTCTGATGGGAAATTTCATATGAGGAAAACCGAAATTCTAAAAAGTCGAAGTGGAGGAAAATAGAACTCTATCTAAAAATTTTACATAAGACGAACATATACTACACGAAGTACACTGACCCCTACGTACAGAAAACCTTTTCAAAGTTGGTAGAAAAAGAATTTATAATAGAACAGACATAATCGACATAAGAGAGGAAGACTCAGAAACTACAAACAATTTAGAAAATGAAAATAGGGGTTATTTAAGAGTTGAAGAACAATGAAAGGGAGATAGGTACTAAGACACAAGATATAAAACCTTGTCTAACCATATCTAAAGAAGTCGAGATGTAGGTCAAGTGATTATGGAACAAGTTGACATCGAACAAACGACAAATTGAGTACGTAACTAAAAAAAAAAAAATCATAGTTACTAATCTATAAAAGAGTCAGGATATTTAAGAGAAACTAGATAATTTTTATAACCAACCAGAAAACAACTCACAAGTGATAAATAAAAATAACAATAATAATAATTTTTTAAACATAAACCAATACGATTATGGTTTTAAGGGGTTTCAGGACCCTTAAATTGAAATAACAAGTACGACTGAGAGTAAGGATCACTAAACAAAGAAAACCTAAACCACTAGAAACTAACTTTGTACATAGACCCAACTGGAATTAGACACTTTTAGACTCAAGGATTACAACACAAAGAGGACTTCTAAATACGAATATAAAGAACCCTTCGTGGAGGGAAGGTCCAAGGGGTCAGGGTCGAAGTCGATGGGGTTTGAATCGTTATTATCGAGTTCGTGTTCAGTCAGAAGTGTGTCTTTCGATCAGACCTGGGGACAGGAATCCCCTTAGACGAAAAGACTACACTAGTAGAAGAGTAGTCAGTCACAGAAATAAAGACGAGTTTGTAAAGGGGAGGGAAGGGACAGTTGGGAGTTTAGTAGGGTGGTTTGGAGGATCAAAATAACTAAAGGGAATGTAGGATGCTCGAGCTGTTTAGTCGTTTTTTAAAAAATACATCCTAGGTCAAAACAACACCCATATGGTGGAGGTCTGATGACTGAGACGGACTTTGTTTTAGTGTAGGGATTCCTAATTTTTATCTTCATCTACAACAGGACAGAAAGTGTATGGTCTAAATTTTTTTTAAAAAGATACTGAAGGTTGTAAAAGGTCGTCTCAATACTTAATATTATTTTAAGTATCCGTGTATGAACATCTTTAAAATATTCGTGTGATAATCTATATACTGGTTTATACATTATAATAATAGAGTAAATTAATAGTTTGGTGGGGTCTTCCAGTCATTGTAATAAAAGTAGAATTACCACTCCTTTAACTTTATCTCTTATTGAGTCCAAAGAGACGTCCATTCCAACAACGACCACCATTACCACACTAAAGTCCCAGACAAAGAAAATGATAAATTTTTTGAAAAATAACCTCACATCAACTAAATATTGTAATACAATGAAAGTCCACATGTCGTTTCACTTAGTCAATATCCATATAGGTGAGAAAAATTCTAAGAAAAGAGTATATCCGGTAATACCTCATAACTCATCTTAAGGAACACGATGTGTCATACAAGAATAATCAATAGGTAAAATATATATCATCATACATATACAGTTAAGGTTAGAGGGTTAAATAGGGAGGGGGTAGGGGACACTTGGTATTCGAACGAAAGATGTAGACACTGAGATGAAGACAAGTTTTGAATAGAGTATTGATGGTGTGGTCTGACGGAAGGTTCTCAAAATTATTGAACTTTTATTTACACCCTTTTGAAGTATCAAATTTTTGAATCACATTTCCTCTGAATCCTATAAGTCGTAATGACTGAGTTACCTGGACTCAAACTCGTTCGAGACCCTCGACCACTACCTGTGCCTTCGGACCACACGACGTTAGATACCCCAGCGTTTCTCAACCTTCGTTGGCTCACTGACTTGACTTGACTCCTGTAAGTCTCTTTGGTATATTAATTTATTTACGAGTGTTTCTTCTAAGTCACCCTAAATATCAAGGGACACAAACACACACACACACACACACACACACACATATATATACATATATATATGTGAAGGTATAGATATAGATAGATATGTAAAAAATCGGAAGTCACTCATAAGGTAAGACCCCACTCCTCCAAGTTTAAGTAATTCCGTATTAAATACATGTTATGTTAAAGGTCGAACATTCGTATATTAAACTAGTTAAAACTGGTAAAGTTTTTTGAGGATATACTAGAGGGGGTAACACTATATTTTGTAAAGATGTATTAATTAATAAATATCGATATTAGGTCTCTTCCGTTACCGCGGGGTGAGGTCATGAGAACGGACCTTTTAGGGTACCTACCTCCTCGGACCATCTGACGTCAGATACCCCAGCGATTCTCAGCCTGTGCTGACTCGCTGAAGTGAAAGTGAAAAGTGAAAGTACGTAACCTCTTCCTTTACCGTTGGGTGAGGTCACAAGAACGGACCTCTTAGGGTCCCTGCCGCCTCGGACCACCCGACGAGAGATACTCCAGCGTGTCTCAACCTGTGCTGACTTCGTTGAATCGTCGTCGTCGTTGTTGTCGTATCGATATTAGTCACGAATACCACTGGACCCTTTATAAATCTAACCTATTTAGTATATTTTCCGTCACTATCGTGTGTTGAAGACAAGTAGAGTGTCTTGTGTCTTCTCAAGATTTTCCGGATACAACGCTGGTCCTCCCCAAAGTGACCCGACTAAAGTCTCGACCATATGGTCTAAGTATACAACTCTTTCTTGTCGGATTCTGTACTCTGAAGTTGTACGCGTGATTCATGAAAACGAGTACACTTCCCTTTTGTGTAAAGAAAAATGGAACAAGTTCTGTAATATAAGTAAGTCAACGTAGAGTGGTATACTTAAGAAATCTTTATTATAACTTTAATTATAACTTTCCGGGTATTGAAAACTGGTTTGTTCTACCATATATTAAAAATAAAACGTATGTCGTTTGTTGTCCTAGAACGTTACGGTCCATCGGTTTAAATCTCCAAATGTAAACTTACTTTAAACGGTCACACGTTGAAGGACATCGATTGTGTCGTCGGAGTGTCGACGGGACTTTCGGGGAGGTACTTTTACTCAATTAAACTTGATTATCCAGTGGTACTATTATTTTACTATTCTAGTCCTCAAAGGGAAGTGATGTAAATAACAGTGAAAATACTGGGATATTATAAAAATCCACGGTCGGACTTTTAGCTTTCTGGTACACTTTACATGATTTCTTCTCCCGACGTTCCTCACATTCTAAAAAGTACTATATAAAATTTTTAAGGCTGATATATCAGACCTTCACAGAGAGATTTGAACTTCTATAACGATACGATACGATTCATGAAGTCAGCACAGGCTGAGACACGCTGGAGTATCTGTCGTCGGGTGGTCCGAGGGGGCAGGGACCCTAAGAGGTCCGTTCTTGTGACCTCACCCAACGGTAAAGGAAGAGGTTACGTACTTTCACTTTTCACTTTCACTTCAGCGAGTCAGCATAGGCTAAGAATCGCTGGGGTACCTGACGTCGGATGGTCCGAGGAGGCAGGTACCCCAAAAGGTCTGTTCTCATGACCTCACCCGACGGTAACGGAAGAGGCCTTCTATAACGATGATTACGAATTTATTTTTAGTATCAGGGAAGACTTACCGACCCTAAGGAAAAGTTCCTTATGTGACGTATAAATTAAAGAGTGACAGTAGTATAGATACTAACCCTCTCTCCACCTCTACTACTATATGACTTATAAAAATTTGGTACAAAATTATAGACTTAACTCTTGTTGGTAATCAGTTTGTTGAAAGGGGACTGAAACTTTACTTACATTTCAGTTACGATCCATATTACAATAGGAAATTTATCCATGGACACAATCCTACCTTATAGAAGAAGGAGGTGTTCTTTTACCCGCATCTCTTAATCTACGGAATCGATTACACTGTTCATACATCATCGTGGTCCCGTAAGACTGACCACACTTGAGAATACGTCACTGAGTTGATATTGTTTGGAAAAGATTATTCAGAATAATTAAAACGTTTCAAACTTTTTCCAAAACTAAATACCTGGTCAATAGACTCAATGGATTATTAAATCAGTACTTATAACTATTCTCTTTACGAGGTATTACTTATCCTTGATCTCAAGATTCGTAGATGGTACACGGTCTACGAAATACATTATAATAGAATAATATTTCAGCTATAATAGTGGAGTTCAAATGTTTTCTCCTTTGGTTCGTAGTCTCTGCAATTCATTACACAGGGTTTAATAGATAGAATATCTAACGTCCTGATCCTAAATTTGGGTTCCAGAGACTGAGATTCTGAATAAGGGGGAGTTCGAGAGTCACTACATTGGTCATCCAAGACACGTGATCGCGAAGATAGTTTGGTTTCTATAGATGACCGTGGAGACTATACGATCCGTGTTACAACTTACAGAGTCCACGATCTTTTTTACGTTGGTTTCCCGAATCTTATCCTAGATGAATCGGTAAACGATATCTAATTTATACCGGTGTTAATGAAACGTCGAGAAGGGTAGTTATTCACCGTAGATATGAAGATGACAGAACTTAGACCCTACCAAAACACTGAACAAAACCGATCATCTTACACCTGATCGTAAAATATTTATGGATGAAGTACGGTCTGAGACACGGTACGTGAAATATATAGAATCATACACAAATTAGTGAAAATCATTAATTGTAAACATATGAAGTATATGAGACGTATTACGATTCACTAAGTGTAACAAGGTAATTTCGGAACGGTAGTTGGTTACTTTGTCTGACGACATTCAGTAATAGAGATCTAATGTCTAGTCTTTTGAATATCCGTCACATTTCTGACAGTTCCAGTGTCTTGATCACTCACTGCGTCCGGCCTAAGATGATCTGGACGAGTCCGACACGTGTATCTCTCCCCTCGAACCCCATTCCTACTCCATCGTCACCGCCATCGCCACTCGACGACAGGACTCCCTCCACTGACTTGTATAGTGCGACCTCCACTATATCCTCAGGACAAAACTTCCTACTGTCCTTTAATCATTCGTCTATCCTATTCCCCAGAGCAACAACTCTCCGTTTCGTTTCCGAGTTTACACACCTGTCGTTCAGTGTCTACACCTTTATTCGTCTGTCCTTTCGACCTCCTTCCTCGTTCACGGTCCAATATTTCTCGTAAAAAACTCGGTCCGACTTCCTTGAACTTGAAACAGACGATTGTCCTTCACCAAGAAATCTACTAATAATCGTCACACCTACATAACTTTCACCGTAAGATCCTTTAAATTAGACCCCGACTTTTACTACCAGTCTTTACTAACCACACCACTCACATACCCGACGACCTCGAAGGGTCTAGGCACTATGTCCAGACTACCCGAGAGCCACCCCGCCCCAACCCCTCCGATCGTCCACTGTAAATATAGGTGGAGATAAACCGAAACACAACCTCGGACCACTTCCGACTATGAGTGGGACACCTACGATTCCCGACGACCGGTGGACGGGGTCAACATGGTTAAGGGTCCCGAGAAAGAGAGAAAAAGAGAAATAGCGGTCGGAGGAGCAACTATGGGTACACATTTCTCTCCGGACAGTACAGAGGGAGTATTCCGGGATAAATGTTTCCTTTTTTTGGGATACAGGAATTTACTGAATTCTCCAGTAAACATATCCAAGTTAGGATTTCGGACATTCTTAAACACTCCTTCGTTATAACTTTATACACAGAAATTTTTGTAAACGGAACGAAGATATTTCGGATCTAATATCTCATAAATAGAGTGTTTCTTTCTCAACTAAAACCCGTGGAATAGAGGTTATAGTGGTAGAGTCCACTGTCATCCCTGATACATTAACTATATTCTACCTCTGTACTATCATACTTCACGAAACGGACTACGGAAGTTTGTATCTCTCCATTTTACTTCTGATTTTCTCTGGACAAATTTAAAAGAGAACCCTCTTCCCTTAAGTGGTGCTCTTGTGATACGTAAAAACATTATCACGTACATTTATTGTATCTAAAACTATAACTAATGGAACCACGTTACTGAATTAAAGAAATATTATTTTACAGTATCTCTTTAAGACCTTCTAACGCGTACTGGGACCCTTCATCTTGTTCATCCGTCCCTTCCAGTTATCTGAATTTTTTTTTAATACGACAAAATAATTCAAACTTTAAAATAGAAAAAAAAAAACATTAACTTTGATCAATTATTTTTAATTTTTGGTCTCAAATCCAGAATATAGAAATAACACCTAAAGTTTTTTTTTAAACACCAAGGTTGACAGAATGTAGAAGACCAGATGTCAATACGGGAAACCTTTCATTATGACAATATCTTAAGGTTTGAAGACTGTCAAAGAATTTTAAAATGACAATTTTGAAAGGACGAACCGTGTTTTAATACAGGTCCGACGAAGACACTCTTTCAATAAAGACAACGGACTCAATGTTTTACTTTGTGTAAAAAAAAGTGGGAACCCAGAACCGCACGGAAACCTTACGATAAACATAAATACATCTAGCTATCGATTCAATCTTACTGTCCTCGATGACCCTACGTGTAATTATTTACCATAGCATGTAAAACCGGTCTTGCTTTACACGCCTTGAAGTCGAGATGGTCTACCTGAACGGTACCGACAAAGTGACTTTTTGAACTAATGAAAACGTTCGACTCATTTTCTTAAGTGGTGGGCCTTTATAAAATTTAAAGTACTGTAATTTTTGTTGGTGATGTCTTGGTTATTCTGTCGGTTTTTTTTTTATTCCGCGAACGTTTTTCAAACAGAAATAATTATAATAATTTTTTTTAAGACGTTAACACTTCCTCGTCCACCAACCCACCCCTTGTACCTGTCGGGACCTTTACACCAAGTCAAGAGGCTTGTCCGTCCTGACACCCGATTAATTTCAGTCTGTTACCCGGTAAAACATTAGAAATCTATTTTGTAAGTAAATTTACTTACGGTCCCTATATTATACATGAAGATATAAGTTTGTAACCACAAAACTTAAATGTCCAGTAACGGACGAGACTTTTACAAAGAAAGAAAGAAAAATTTAAGAAAGGCCCGAGTCTTCCCCCAATCAACCGTTACAATTGTTCGTTATACGTTGCGTGACACGATCCTCTCACTCACTTTCCACACCTCCTCGTAAGGGTCCCATCTGTGACTAAGGGAAATAGCTATTGGTACGTTTGTAATGTTTACTTACCTAGGAAGGCGACCGTTAAGTCTTTTTTCATTGTTCCCGTTCACTCTACATGAGGAATTCCTTTCTAGTATAAAAGGGGATTCTTAAATTATAAGTTTGTACTTTTCTTGTCCATGAAGATGTTATATAAAAAAATTCATTCTTTTTGTTTTGTAATCGTTTCGTCCTTCTATGTGTGACCCGGTAGACTACTGGTAAACGACGCGGGTGCCCTCATCCTTTAAAAATGATTTCGGTCTGATGTAATGTCCTATCCAAATATTCTCAACTTCTCTACTTTTGATTAAAAATACCATTTAAAAATCTTCAGTATCTTCTCGTATTTCTAAAGAACATTATCGTCACCAGGTCTATTAACCGTGAACACAAATCAGTAAGTCAGTACAGACTGAGAAACGTTGGAGTACCTGACATTGGGTGGTCCGTGGAGATAGACACCCCTAAGACGTCCGTTCTTATGACCTGACCCAATGGTACGAGAGGAGGTCCCCTAGATAGGTTAGGACTCCAACTTGGGTCCAGAGGACGTAACGTCCACCTAAGAAATGACAGACTCGGTGGCCCCTTCGGGTTAAACGTGAATATACAGAAGTTTCGAACTCTACGGAGACTGGTCTTGTACCTTAGTTGTCTTATACGGACAAGAGACAAGAACTGAACTGTTCAGGTCTCTCCCGACGTCACCGACACTACAGAAGGAACTTAAATACACACCGAAGGAACTTAAATATTTAAATTTAAATATAAATTTCGTACCTCCTCCTATCCGCCCGTACCGTTGGGTTATAAGGATAGACCTCTTGGGGTACCCATCTCTTCGGAATTCCCGACGTCAGGTATCGCAGTACGTCTGAGTTTGTCCTGACTTCGCTGAATCGTATATACGTGTTTAGTCAAACACCCGAATAAATGTGAGACGCAGAGGGAAAGTGAATCTTAAAAGTAACAATAAATTATGGTGGTAATCTTATAGTTTCTCTTTATCGTGTTATATATATTTAACGGGTTCAAAATCTTTTCAAACCTTTAATATAGAACTAATATAGATAGACAGAAATCGTACCTTAAGATTCTGGGTGGGTCCTTTACTCTAAGAACCATCAGACAGAGAGAGGAAGAAAATGGTATATAAGTATTCTACTATTCTCGTCTTCCTTTAACGGAGGGGAAAGTAATGATCGATAAAATAAATAAGTCGTATACGTATACTAAGAAATCACACATGTTGACACTCTCTCACGACCTTGTGGTATATCCAACCCTCTCGTAGATTCTCCACCTACGGGTCTCACTTGACCATTCGAGCCGTAAAGGGACTCGGGCCCCAGAGAAGGTCGGAAGTCTTTCCTCGACTCTGCCCAGAGGAGGAGGAACCCACCCTGTCACCATATAATGTAGAACAGGGTCCTCGCTCAATACACGATGGTCGGAGAGTCCAGTCCAGTCGTTGAAAGTCTTTTTTTAGTCTGAAGTCGACTTCCGTCTCGTCTCGTCGTTCGAAGTCCGTTCTTCTCCTCCAGTCCCACTTTACCTGACCGACTCCGTCGGGATCTCTCGAGTTCTTCTCTTCCGAAGACACTCCAGGCACACCACACAAACCTGAGACCGAGACCTTTACGAAAGGAGAAAATGTCCCTCCCGGTCCACGGTACGTCTCGGACTCTCCTTACTGTGAGCCCATCGTCCAAGACCCTACCTCGATCTCTATCCAAGACCTTCCTTTAATTCAGGTCAAAGAAGGTTCTACAGACCCACAGTTTCCTCTCCCTCCAGGACCGAGACCAAACCTGGTGCACACCGTAGTAGACTCGCCATATGTCTTAGTGACGTCCCTGTCCGTCCCTCTGTCTGAACACCGACTCTTCCTCACTTCCTGTGCTACCCGGTTGCCGGACCCACCTCACACCTCCCACTCGAGCCCTGACTCACTCCTGGGCTTCGTATCACCAATAAATAAGGGTTTCGAGCAGGAAGGAACCCGGTCTTTACATTTGAATTCTTCCGCTATACCACCCATTTTGTTTCTGACACTTCAGGTTGTTTGGACCAAAGTTTAGATACGAGGTGACTCAGGATGGGGTAAGAATCAAAGGAGCAGACTTTTTATCTATACTCGCAGTGGAAGAATTTCGATAACCACGAGGAACAACTATTCACTTTAAATGGGATTTTACTTATTTACTTTTATACACACTGCAGAAGAAATGAAACCTCGGATCTTCTTTACAATCGATAATAATAATTCTTAAGAATAAATGGGGTTTCTTTTAACTCTCCTGTCTTCTCCTGAGTCCAGGTCTTCGGTGGAGTCGACAAGATAGACACGGTCAGAAACTGATCTATAAATTCGATCACATCTTGTAAATATGAGGCACATTAACAAGAACACGGAATACACTAAAAAGATGACAGATAAAGGGAACGTTTGAGTTAGACGTTGAGATCGACTTGATCTTCTTTCCTCTAAATAGAAAGAGTCTTATTTCTTCCCTAATGTCGAACCGAAACCCATCTGGGTAGTCCAACCCCAATCACACCTTGTACAAATCCCCAACCCTTTAAGATCGTTTCGTCTTTCTATTTGTCGAAATGGGTCACCCCTCTTCCCCCTGTGTAGTCTTTGTGATACTCACGACCAGGGGAGGGTGGGCATGGTAAGTATACTAATATACTAGGAAAAATTAACTCCTTTACATCTGAATTCATTGAACGATCCAGTCATTTAACTATCGCGTAGGATTAGTTTTACGACTCTGAAAATAAAGAAAGAAGGACAGTAAACTTCAGTCACAAAAGTATTTTGTCAATAGGTACCACCACTACCTATTCATATTGTGAACTAAACAATAAGTTCCGCTCAATACAAAAACCTATAAATCCTGACGTCCAACCCTCGACAACGGATAGAATTACTTTACGTAGTTCGACTTCGAAGTTTAATCGACAGAGGAGTACATATTACCCCCGAAGGGACCATCGAGTCGACTACTTAGACAGACGTTACGTTCTCTTGGCTCAAGATAAGGACCCACCCCTTCTAGGGTACCCTTTCCCTATCCGATGGGTGAGGTCATAAGAACCCGAAGAGACCACCGAGTCTCCCATTTCTTAGGTGGACGTTACGCCCTCTGAACCCAAACCAGGGACCCAACCCTTCTAAGGGACGTCCTCCCGTACAGTTGAGTGAGGTCATAAGAACGGACCTCTTAACGGTACCTGTCTCCTCGGATCATTCGATGTCAAGTACCCCAACGTTTCTCGACCTGTACCGATTCACTGGATCATGTACATATTCCCTCCTGACTCACCACAACGACCACAACGACTTAGTGTTATTTTCACTACAACGATTGACAACGAAGGTAACAAAACAACAAAGTAAACGAGTGTCACTTAGTTAAAAAGTATAGATGTTTTCCGTAGGGGACCGGAAAGATCATCGGTTAAATAAATATGTCATAATCTTAAACATCATTACTACTGTCTTCATAGATAAAGGGTTCCAACGACAAGTCTCGAGTGGTGGTGGATACCTATAGAAGGAAAAGTGTCGTGTGATTGTACTGTCTATTGTAAATAGTTTACGAGGGTACGAGGTCTATGATCCTTTTGGTATTTTTAACGGTAAAAGACTCGTGAATCTTGCACGGTACGGGGTACATGGTCGGTTGGTCTCCGATACCCGTATCTCCCCTCACAGACCCTCTCGAGACGTCCGTTCTGATCTTGATTTAAAACTTTCCAGTGTGTGATCCCGTGAAGTGAAGAGGTGGTAAACCTGGGTCTCCCACGTGGGTGACGTATAGTGTCTCAGAGAGGAGAGGGACACCTGCCAGTGGGGAGGAGCACAAGACAACTTGAGACGGGGAGGAGTGACGGGTAGACTCAAAAGAAGAGAGGGTCGAATCGAGTTCCGAGTGCGAGGAGGTTCTTCAGAAAGTGGAGGGGACTGGTACCGAACGAGTGGGAGAAACGTTGGAGACAGGACGAGAGAACTACCAACGACAGTGCACAAACCGTGAACCCATGGTTTCGACAGAAAATTAAAAATTAATGAATAAAGTACGTATTAAGGAAGAGAGTCGACTTGACATGTAAAAAGTCAAGTCACTTAAAGAATATAGTGAACTTATGATTACAAGTAATCTACTTCATAAATTACGAGATCGTAACTAACTTGTGTATGATACACGTTTCGGGAACTGTGTACAATTTAGATTGTGAATGTTATTGAAACCCTCCGTCTATAATAAGAGAAGGAAACTGTGATTCTAATTTCATGGAAATGTCAGTAGTATGTCAACCGTTTACCGTCACGACCTTAAACGTAAGTCCAGTAGACCTAGGTCTCAGGTTTGAGAAGAAGTACGATACGACGGACACAGAATCTACTCTTTGGGGACGTTTAGATTCGTGATGCCCAAGAGTCTACTGCGTCACTAGACTTTGAAGTCGAGTTCCTACGACCTTAACCTTATACTCGACCAAGAGTCTCCAACTCTATATAAAGTTTGGTATCACTCTACCCTTGTAAACTTTATGTTTATCATTTCTTCATTCCCCTACCCTATTTGACAATTTTCAAACTCATAATTTTAACTTATGACCTTATCCTGGTTGGTTTGAGACGAAAATAACTGTTCCTGTCTTCGGGTCTCTCCTCTCTCCTTAAGGACCTCTGGTGACTATCGGTCTTCCTCCCCTAAGCTTCCTCCGCTAAGTTACCTCCCTCATTAAAGAAAAAATCACGGTTTCTCTTCAAAGTTTACACAAAAGGTTTCAAAGTCCCTTTAGTTTCTTTGAAACTCTACGATATTGTACGTTAAAAATTAACGGATAAAAGTAAAAAATTATGAAGTACTCTTTGAGTTTACGTTTAGTGTCTATGCTTGTAGTACAAATGTAAACCACCATTGGCTTTACGCGTACACTGACCGCGGTGTTTTGTCGTCGACCCGTATCTTGTTTTGTTTAGAGATTGATCGTCAGGACTGCCTTTCTGTCAACAATGTCTACCTCGACCTGTTACACGTAGACAAGATGTCAATCTCCAGTGGCTGGAGAATTCCTTCTAGTTTGTGAAAGTATATTAGATACGGTATTTGCATAATATACTGAAGGTAAGTGGAAGACAAGAAGGTCAAAAAAGGTAGTCACAGATGATAACAGTACGAAGAAAAACACAAATGTTACAAAATGAAGGTTTTTATTAGTCCTTTCCCACTAATTGGTTCTATAGGTCGACTGTCACATCGGAATAGGACATACAAGAACTACATCTCTAAAATCGTCGATCAAATTCGTATTCCTAAGTCCTTGTATATCTTTTTCTTTTATTGACATTGATAACTACGAATGATAAACCTTTCGTCTATGAACTCAAATTATATTTTTCCTAGTACAACTCACCTTTATCTAAAACCAAACACATACATATACTATATATTAAGTTCCGACCAGATTAGGTTTATATAAAGAGCGAACCCTATATCGAGTTGTAAAAAGAGTCAAACCCAGAAGATTTTTGGTGGTCCTTAGTAGTAAACGAAAAGGAGACCAAATACATCTTATAATTGAATTTTAGTGAAAGGATAGATAAAGGAATAACAAGAAGTAATATCGTAAAACTACTTACTCGTCTTGTCCTATTGATGATCCTACAGGTATTTGGTTATTTTATCTCATTTGTAGTCTGGGACTAATGGTTCGGGTAAGAATTGGGGGGAATGACGTGGTATAAGGGGGTAAGGTGATGAGTCAAAATTGAGGTTCGACTCGAGGCAAAGGATGAATCGTTCGAATCTTATAAAGGGGAGAACCTTGACGACATATAAGTTATTAAAATTTACTGAGGATTAGTATCAAACTCCTTTTTAACTAATCTGTCAAGTTATCGGACGTTTGACATGTACCTTAAAGTTTTGTTTTACTTTTTAACACCGATAATCTAAATGACGGGGAAGAAAAATTTTATATAAACTAATAAAATGAAAATAAAGAAATAAAATCGGTCCACATAAAATTTTTAAACTAATTGAAAATTAACCGCCTATTAATAAAAATTACAACACAACCAAAGACGTATATAGTTGTACTTAGTCGGTATCCATATGTATTTTTAGTCGTGCGAGTACTTAGAGGGAGGGTAGAGGGTGGGGTAGGCCATGGGGAGACCCAACAGTGTCTCGTGTCCAAACTCGAAGGACGCAGTATGTTGTTTAGGGGTGACCGATAGATTAAATTTATACCATTACATATACAAAGGTACAACAAGAGAGTTAAGCAGGATGGGAGAGGAAGGGGGTGACACAGGTGTCAGACAAGAGATACAGACGCAGAGATAAGACCGGGACGTGTATCCAAGTAGTCACGGTAGAAAGGTCTAAAGTATAAATACGTAAGTCAAGTCAAGTCAAGTCAACGAGTCAGCACAGACTGAGAAACGCTGAGGTACATAGCGTCGTGCCGTCCGGAGGGACAGGTAGTGATTGAGGACCTCAAGTGAGTCTAAATGTAAGTAACTCAGACACTACGGTAGGTCGGTAGAGTCGGAGACAGTAGGGGAAGAGGAGGACGGGGGTTAGGGAGGGTCGTAGTCTCAGAAAAGGTTACTCAGTTGAGAAACGTACTCCACCGGTTTCATGACCTCAAAGTCGATATCGTAGTAAGGAAGGTTTCTTTATGGTCCCGACTAGAGGAAGTCTTACCTGACCAACCTAGAGGAACGTCAGGTTCCCTGAGAGTTCTCAGAAGAGGTTGTGGTGTCAAGTTTTCGTAGTTAAGAAGTCACGAGTCGAAAGAAGTGTCAGGTTGAGAGTGTAGGTATGTACTGGTGTCCTTTTTGGTATCGGAACTGATCTACCTGGAATCAGCCGTTTCATTACAGAGACGAAAACTTATACGACAGGTTCAACCAGTATTGAAAAGAAGGTTCCTCATTCGCAGAAAATTAAAGTACCGACGTCAGTGGTAGACGTCACTAAAACCTCGGGGGTTTTTATTTCGGACTGACAAAGGTGACAAAGGGGTAGATAAAGGGTACTTCACTACCCTGGTCTACGGTACTAGAAGCAAAAGATTTACAACTCGAAATTCGGTTGAAAAAGTGAGAGGAGAAAGTGAAAGTAGTTCTCCGAAAAATCAAGGAGAAGTGAAAGACGGTATTCCCACCACAGTAGTAATTATGTAACATAAACAAAAAGAGAAAGACCGTAAAGTAAGACATATTATCAGGGATCCAAGTAGGTGGAGTAAAAATACCGACCCATAATAAGGTAACATATATACATGGTGTCAAATAGGTAAGTAGATAGCTAAGAAGAAGAAAATTTAAAATGATTGCTATTGACTCTCAAGTGACTTTAAACAACTATAACAATTTTAAAAAGTTTCTTGTCAAAAATACTTTACAGTAACTTTATCACATTAACTTTTGTCACGTTATATTTGAATGTAGTTTTAAGATTTATATGTAGAAAACCACGATCCTCCATCACTCACCGAGGATAAAACTCACAAGATCAACTTTTAGATCATCACATCATTCCTCATTAGGTCTTTTTTAAACTTTTTTTTTTTTCCTTCGTTAATGAATTTTTGTCTATATGTACTATTATCATACTTTGGTGTCCTAAGACCGATTTTACTTGTCTTCACCAAAATTCAAGTTAGAAACCACTTTCAGAGAAAACTCCGTTCTCTAAAAAAAAAGGAGAAACTAAGGATGACTTTTTTACACTTTTGTAAAGTACCATAGTTTTTGTCTACAAGCACTTTCTTTGACACCATTTCTACTCAGTTGTATTGGGTACAAGTGACTAGGATCCCGACAGTGTCTGTCGTCTTGTCGTTAAACCCGTAGTTTATCTACGAATGATCTCTCATGAAAAGATTCCCTGTGTCAAAAGTATAGACACATGGTCAAAGGATCCCAATGACCTTGTCTAATAGTGATGGACCCACCGAATTTTTGTGGTTTTAAATAAGAAAGTATGAGACCCTTCAGGTTTAGCTCCACAACCACCCTGAACGAAGGATACCCCGGAGCTCCCCTCGCGGGTGAGACCCAGGAGGTCGAAACCACAGACGGACGGAAGGAACGACGCATTAGTGCACCGGGGTTGAGACGGATGAACCAGTACCCGGTGAAGAAGAGGGAACACAGAAGAGAAGACATATAAGGAGCGTTTAGAGGGAAGACATTCCATGTACCCCCACGTAAATCCCTAGTGGAAAAGGATTCTTCCATTCACGAAAGTGAGTTCTAGGAAATGAATTAGTGTATAAAACGGTGAATTCACTCGTAAGTGTCCAAGGGGTCCTAAACGACATCTTAGAAAAACAGAAGACCGGACGTACACACGATTCAGTGAAGTCAATGTAGACTGAGAAACACTGGGGTGCCTGACATCGAGTGGTCCGAGGAGACAGGTACCCCAAGACATCCGTTCTTATGACCTCACCCAACGAGGAGGTCCCCTAGAAGAGTTCAGTCCCTAGTTTGGGTGTAAAGAATACAGAAGACGTAACCGTTCACCCAAGAAATGGTGATCACGGTGGACGTTTCGGGAAAAAAAACCTAGAACCTACTATAAATGTCATTTTGTCATACCATCCAGGAGGTTAGAGGAGTTCAATTGAAACTGACCAATAATGGGTGTAATAGTCATCGTTTAAAACTTGTGCACAATCCTACTGAAAGGATAGACTTGAATAGATTCTATAGTCGGAGTAACAGTGGATCACTTGACCCTACTTTTTCCTACTTCACAGTCATAATGAGTTCGGTAGTCTCGGGACCTCCACGACAGTCATTACACTAAGAGGTACAAAGGACGAGTAACTCAACACAAATGGTGTCCCTGTCTTTTTCAATTGTCAGCCACTAATTAATAATACGATAGAAAGAACCTTATATGTCTATAAAACCTTCTCACCAACTCTACTTTGCACTCGTTCATCAACCGTTTTAGTTAAGTACCTCTAAGGATTTCAGGTTTATCAGTTTATAATCTTGACACACGTAAATTAATAGGTGTAAATTTTATAGAAACTTTACTTCTACTCTCATTCAATGATCGTCACTCTGTGACTCATTATATACTGTTGTCCTTTAATCCCGACTCAAGTATGACGGACACATGGACTACGAACTCTTCTTACTCGTCTCAGTCTCGACAAAAACGGGGAAAGGTCAGGAAAGACATACTATATAAGAGAATACGAAACTAAAGGAAACGTACACGACACCAGACTTACAAGTACAGGAGGGGTTTGAGTGAAACTTGAGGATTCCAGGGTACACTAACATAACATAATCTCCACCCCGAAACCCTTCGCTGACCCAGTACTCCCACCTCGAGAATACTTACCCTAATCACGGGAATATCTTCCCGAGATTTCATGAGGGACACGAGAAGGTGGTTCACTCCTGTGTTACTCTTCAGACGTTGGGCCTTTTCCCTTTCCCGGAAGTGGTCTCGGACTACGACGACGTCGGTTTTGAACCTGGAGGGAAGAGGTCTTGATACTCTTCACAAAAGACAAGTATTCGAACCGAAGGGTCCACCAAGTGACCATTTCTGAAATGGACGTTACTCCTCTGTGTCCTCTAAACCCAAGTTAGGAACCCAGTCCTTCTAGTGGACCTCCTCCTTTACCGTTGGGTGAGGTCATCAGAACAGACCTTTTAGAGGACCCGTCTTCTCGGACCACCCGATATCAGGTACCCCAAGGTTTCTCAACCTGTCTTGACTCATGTATACGTGTGTTCGATGGGGTCGAGTAGATACCATAAAACCCTACTGTCAGGTTTACCCACTTTTGACGTACTTAGTCTCCTAAGATGAGGTCAGGTGTAACCAAAAAGGGAAATTTTTACCATACCTTAACTTATAGTCTTCTGAACGATGAATAATTGACATTGGACGTTTATTAGGGAAGGGAAGAAAACAGGAATTGAAAAAGTCGATATTTTACCTTTTGGTGCAGTTATAGTCAGGGAGTCCCGATCACACAGACAGTTTACTCTATTGTGTGTCCTTCACGTGAAATTTGACACGAATACATTTATCACAGGGTCATGTGTATAGTGCACCGTTACGACGGACTAGAAAACAGACCTCGTAAGTCACATCACGAACCAATATACCAGAATGTAACAAATTTATATATTCGTAAAAAGGAAAGGTGGTCCACTAAACTACAAATTACCGTCTCTGGTACATAGTATACCAAGGGTATGGGTAAAGACATATTGTAAGTGTCACAGTGACCCGGTCAACGTTATCGAGTCGTTTAAGAATAGACCCATCTCTATTCTTTGAACCGACCCCCCTCCCCCAAACTATCAACGAGAAACGAGACGGTACTTCAAGAATATGTCACTACACGTTTCTTTAGTGAGTTCCTCGAACAATTTTTACTGGTAAGGGACCGGGGTCGGGACATTATTGAGATACAAACATCTGTACCATGTTTCTGTTCCTCAGACGTAAAATTTTAATGTTATATTATACTGAATAATAACAAATATAACAATACAGAAAATTTTTTCGATTGTGTAGTTTTTTTTACTTCTTTTGTGTCAGTGTCTCGAATTTTTTAGTACAATCCCTTAAAATTTTATTTTTATATAAATGAAGGTGGTAAACTTATCCTTGGAGAAACAGAACAATATATTAAGCCAGACCATGTCGCGGAATAGTATCACACACACATAGGTGCTGCTACAGCTCCTCCCTCAAACGGGACTGAGTGTGCCCCATCTGTGTGATAGTCGAGGAACAGATACCGTAGCACGAGTAAAATGAGAATAGAAGGGTTGACTGGCGCGTGGACCTTGAAATCGTTCAAAGTGTCAGGATCGCCATCGCCTCCGGTTGGTGAGACGTAACGTAGGTACGTCGACACCAAGTGAGTCTCATCTGAGACTTAAGAGAGAGAGAGAGTTCTCTGAGCTAGGTATCCCTACGAAAATTGAGTGTAGGGTCTGCTAGGACTCCTTCAAGATCTTCTTTGTAACATGATCCTCGTCTGTTCTTCGGTTAATAAGTCTAAAGACAAATAGTTGGATCGAGGTAAACAACTTGATCTTCTATTCTCCTCCAAGGTTTCTTTACTTCTGGGGTTTTATTTTCCCCAAGAATCTACCGTCCTTTAACTTAGACCTCAGTCAAGTGAACTTTGTACAGGGCCTTCAAACTGAGGCGTCGTCACAACTTCGATCACGACTACAAGCCTCGTCTTGTGTGATCTTCTTGGTCAAACGTGACGCAGGGTCAAGGACACGAACCACGACATACACCGGGGAGGAAATAAAAACCAGTAGACAAGGGTACAGGACTGGGGTCGTTACGGGACCCCCTACAGACTATAAGTACAACAATACAAAGTGGGTTATTCCACTCACTAATATATGGGTTGGACTATCGGTTGACGATAGAGGTAAGTTCTTAGTAACAACCTCTAAACCCACATTGAAGAATTTGTAAAATCCATATCTCACCTCGATAAATACTTCTGTTCCCACTATCTGTCTCTAAAATCTGAATTCTGTTGAGGATGGTCCTAAAATTTTAGACTAAAATGTACAATGTCTCTTCAACAAACAAGTATTCAACGGTCATAGTCTAAATCTTATTGTACCCCCACTTCCAGACGGACGTCACACCCTCTGGACCCAAGTTAGGGACCCAGTCCTTCTAGGGGACCTCTTCCTTTACCGTCGAGTGAGGTCAGAAAAACGGACATTTTAGGGTACCTACCTCCTTGGACCGTCCGATGTCAGGTACTTCATCGTCTCAACCTGTGCTTACGTACTAAAGGGGACGACACCCACTTCCAGTTGTAATAAAGATAGGTTTACTTGGAAACGATCAAGGACTGACCCCATTTACCTTTACGGTCCTATGTAGTAGGAAAGTACAGGTACTCGACTTCAACCGTTGGATATTTGAGTATCTCGCGAACCTAAGGAACGAGTATCTACCTGTCTACACGGTATTACGATTATTATCATTAATATATCCCACACACGGTCAAGTTGTCTCTGGGGTACCTGACATCGGGTGGTCCGAGGAGACAGGTACCTTAAGAGGTCTGTTCTTATGACCTCACCCGTCAGTAAGGGAAAAGGTCCCCTAGAAGGACTAGGTCCCTAGTTTGGGTCCAGTGGACGAAATGTCCGTCTAAGAAATGGAAGACGCGGTGGTCTCTTTGGGACCGATTGTGAACGATACCTCTTATAGTCTGAGCTCTCTACTCTCTGACCACACTTCTATTTTCCTCCCCTCTATTGATTGGAATTATCTCCTGCATCAAGGGTTTCTGAAATCTTACGTAAATTGACTCTGAATGTAATTTAGAACTCAATGAACAGACGGACCTAGCAAAAAGACGGTCATCCAGAAACTGACACACGAAGTGAGAGTGAGGAACTATTTGAGCAAACGACATCAGAGGACCCTGAATTCGTTTACGTTATCATTCTTAGTTTACATCTACCATATTAATCCAATTGAAGAGATCCCTACATAAGTTCCCGATTAAAACCACTACAATAAAAGAATAATCTTACCATCTGAACTTAAACTTCGCCAAAGTTGTCTCCAGTAAATCAGGATAACGGACGAGAGACTGTCTTTGACCAGGTTCTAAACGAATTCACTTTCTTTCTGAAGAGGAAGATGTGTTGTCGAGGGGTTTCACAGGAGAAAAGACATAAAAACTAAACGGTTCTAAATGAGGACTTTCTAATATTAAATACGAAATTAATGTTCTAGTTCCTAACCTACGTTGAACTTTATCACGAATCCCATGCTACGTCTTCAACCTAAACGTACTAAGTCCAATATCTCACTGTAAGAACGCCGTAGTAGAAGGGTGGACTACACCCACTTGTCCAGTTGACTTAACAAAATTCTTCTATTACAAGATTTGTTCCTTCAATAAAAATTAGAGAAGTGACGTGATTAGGAATTACATAAAAAATTTTTAACAAATAAATAAATCAACGTTGATCAGAATCGACGTCGGACACCCTAGATGAAGGGACTAGTCGCTAGCTTGGACCCGAGTGGACGTATCCTTCACACCTCGAAATCGGTGACCTGTTGGTCCCTTCAGGGGATGAATTACATAAAAATTGAAGACTTTAATTTATGTTCCGATGTACACAATAAAGTAAACTAAGTGAAGTGTCTACTTCTTTGACTCCAGACCCCGATTCAATAAACTTTCCGAAGTATCGACGATCATTTGTTGACTCGATCCTAGGTCTAAATCCAGTATAACATCGAGATTAACGGCTTTTTTTAGAAGCGAAAAGTGACGTTGTTTTACTGTCTCTCTATCGTCTGTTATCTGTTTTTATAAGGGGGCTACAAGACTTTAACCGTGGTGACGACGATATTCGTCACTGAAGTAACAGTGACTCCTACCAGTCCGTCCCTGTCTTTGTGGGAAACAGACCTCACAATATCTTTCGTAAATTCGTGACTAAATCGTCAACTTGATGTCCTTAATATTCTACAAAAGGGAGAGACTTGAGGAACAAGATATCATCCAACCAACCAAAGTTAATTAAAATCAACTCCACAACGACCGAATGGTCGTGAAAGTCGACCGTGTCTTGAGTCGTAATCAGACATACCGTATCTTGGTTTTTTAGAAGAGGTCAGATCCTAACTGAATACTCAGTTTAGAATAATGTTTTTCTTATTTTTCTTCCTTTCTTTCTTCTTTAGGTTTGGTTTTACTCTCCATCTCACCTGACAGCCCACTTTCTCCGACGACCGGACCGCTAGTCACGAACGACTGAAGTATACTCGGTGACTGAACCCTTTTGATGTTAAAGAGTCAGGACAAAAAAAGTTAGACATATTACCCATTTTATTGGAGAGATTTTCACTGACGTTTGAAAAATATTCTATACGTATACTTTTACAATGTTTTTCATGGTTTCATTTATACTTTACAGACATGTGTTACTCCCTCTGTTTTCTGTTGTTGTTGTTGTTGTTTTTTGATCCAAGATTCTGTCAAATAGTAAGTTAAGTTTATTTCAAGTGTACGTTAGACTAAAGCCGTTTTGTTTCAATAAATTGACTAGGAAACCCAGAATAAAACTGTCCTAGACCAGATATATAGAAAATTAAATTCTCCGAACCTCATAGAGAAAGTTTAGTCGGAGTTTAACTTTCGAATTCCTAAAATACAAACAAGGTTTCCTTAGATTCATAACGAGAATCGTAACACAGACTCCGGAATAAAACTCCCTTTTGAGATTCCCATGTAAATAAGTAGTTATTAAATAACTCATAAAAAATACACAGTCCGTAACACAATCTCGATTATGTTTTCTTGTACGATAGAACACCCTCCATTATGAGTTAATATTCCGTTTACACGATTCATGTTCATGTCTTCATACGTACTTGTCTTATGAGTCTTTTTGTCTCGCACAGTTAAGAAGTACTCACACCCCTACCTAAATCCCTTCCGTTCCACTATCGTCTCCATTCTCCACCCATACTACTATTTACCCGTTCTTGCTAGGTCCACACCTCCCGTCATCCTGTTTCCGGACCTCCGTTCTGGTCTTCCTCCCTCTTTTACTCCGACCCCTTTCCTTTACTTACCCGGAGTCAGCACTTCAAAGAGCACCCGTTTCCTCAAACCTGAAATAGGACAGCCGTCACTCGGTAACCTCCGAAGACTCATACCCCCATCACACCAATCTAAACGTAAACTCTACTGAAAAGATTGTCGACATACTTCCCGTCTAAGTCTAAATTCTTAGTGTCTCGGTGTCCCTCTTGTCAGTCGTCCTAAGGTCCTATTAAGTCGGTTCTCTTCAGACTCATTCCCAACTATCCTCCCGTTCCTCTCCTGTCGAAACCTTTAATAATAAATCTACATCCTCCCTTTCCCCTCCCTTGTAAGTGCCCACTAAGGGTCCGAAGGAGGTACCCTAACCGGACCCATATGTTCGAAGTCTCGGTAGTATTACGGGTATCATTACTTTGGTTCTCTCTCTTATTTGAAAGAGCCTCACAAACGTTTAATCTTGGTATGGTGACACGTTCCCGAAGGGTCCACCGGGATCACCATTTCTTGAGTCGACGGTTACGTCCTCTGTTAGGGATCCACCCCTTCTAGGGGACCTCTTCCCGTACCGTTAGGTACGGTTCTAAGGACGAACCTCTTAGGGTTCCTCGGACCTCCCGATGTCCAGTGTCAGTCTGTGCTGACTTCGTTAAATCGTCTGTACATGCCACCACGTGTGTCTCTGGTATACGTAGTCCGTATAACCCTATTTATCCGGTCCGAAGAGGGTTGTCGACTCTCCTAGTTATATAAAAAAAAGGAGACGTAATTAAAATAAAATAAAAATAAAAAGTTTTTTTAATAAATAAAATTAACCTCCGATTAATGAAATGTTATAACATCAAAAAAAAAAAAAAACGGTATGTAACTGTACTTAGTCGGTTGGTCTCACTACCCTACCCCACCCTCCACCTTCCCCCCAAGTCCTCCTAGTTATAAAACCCTTGCGGATGTGACTACTAAGGACTGTGTGACCCTTCGACATCTGGTTTACTATTTTCTATCTTCGGACCCCTTATAGGTGTAAACTTCTCGACAGTCTCCTCTACCTCGCTTAGGATCACTTTTTCTTTACTAGTCTCTTCTTGGTCTTGTTGTTGTTTTTGTTGTTGTTCTCTTATTCTGTAGTGTCTTGAACTCGCTTCCTTAAAACTCTTTCTTCCTTTTTCTTACTCTATGTCTTCTTAACAGGTCCTTCTATTCGTGGCGTTTTGTAAGTAACGAAAGTAGGTCACCAACCACAACTGAATCGTTCTAGTTAAAACCCTCCCACTCCAGTGGTCTTCGGTCCATGATTGCAGTTTCCGTCTCCACCTCTGTCCCTCTGATGAAGGACTTCAAACTTCATCTTTCCCTTTGTTCTCCAACCTACTAGTAACCTCTCTTGATGTCCCAGTTCCTCTCCAAACACATACAAAATTATAGGTAAATTACTTAAGGACCTATCCTCTATGAACTCTTAAACTTGTCCTTCTCCCTCCCTGACTTCTAAATCCTTTCTCCCTTTTTTACTACCTTGCTCTAGAAGTTCTCCTTCGTTCTTGAACCCCAGTTCCCGTGTTCGACCGAAAGTTGGAAGCTCGGACCTTATTTCTTCCCGTACCCTCCCCACCACCGACCTCGTACGCCAGGCATTGATTCTACGGAGACCACGGGCAGATCGTCCGACCATATACTCTCACTAAGTTCGTGATTTTGACTCTTGTTTTGTCCTCAGTTTCGTTCTGTCGTTTCAGGTTCACTCTCATGTATGGTCACTAGGAGTTTCACACCTGGAACCCAGTTCTCGTTATCGTGACCGATTCTTACACAATTTTTACGTTCAAGAGTCCAGGACGAAGTCTATGTGACTTAGTCTTCGACATCCCCACCCGGGTCGTTAACGCAAAATTGTTTGGGAAACCCACTAAAACTACAAGAGACTTCAGACTCTTGGTCTCTATATGTTTACTCATCCCTATAATATTCAAAGGACACCTACGCCCACGGTCGAGATTGGATCCGTAAGGATCGACTCGTTTTTCCCCCTTACAGACCGACGAACTACCTCCACCCCTGAACCCAGACTCTTCAAACCCCACCTACAACTTCTCCAGGTCCGACTAGGAAACACACAAACGTCTGACAGAACAAAAATGAAAAAACCCTTCCCGAAAAATTAACTACCCAAGTTAGATTTAATAAATAAATACAAAATACACATACGGTTTTTCGGATCTCCTTTATATGGATAAGATTTATTCAAATTGTTTATTGGTGCACCTCTGATTATCTCCCTATTTTAAGTACTCTACTGTTTGTTTGTCTAGTTTTGAAGACTTCAAAACGGTATTTTTTTAGTCAGAATACATGACCAACCGTGACTGAAATCACGTTTTAAACCCCGATATACGGTGTCCCCTACGTTTTATTTAAATCTTGAATATTGTCTACAGGAGTTTCTGTAGAATAAAATCACTCTCTTTATCTGTAAGTGAACACTCCCTAATTCCCTCCCCCTTCTCACATAAAACCAAACAACTACTTTTGAAACACCCTTCCCCACCCTGAAGTCGAACTAAGTCTGACTACACCTATCCAATCCTCCTCCCTCTTTCCAGAACATATAATCTGAACCGTACTCGTTTCCGTCTCCGTCCGTCTTTTCTCGTTCCGTACACCTTTATTTCCCTTGTTTGATTCCAGTAACCTTAATTATCTAAATTTACGGTAGTTATATATCTACTTCAAGTCTACCCATGGGGATCGGGTCTGGACAGAACTTGAAATCTGAAGCTACAGGTAGAAAGAAGTCTACATATCGTCTGTAAAGTTTGAGGTGTACGGGTCGAGACTTGAAACAAGAAGGGAGATATAAACGAATAGACTTTGGAAGGAAAGAGTCGCTACCACCACCACGACCCGAGTCAGCACAGGTTGAGAAACGTCGGGGTACCTGACATCGGACAATCCGAGGACACAGGCACCTTAAAAGATTCGTTCTTATAACCTCACCCAACGGTAAAGGATGAGGTCCCCTAGAAACGTTGGGCCCCTAGCTCGGACGTAGAGAACGTATAAGACGTAACCGTCCACCTAAGAAGTAGTGACACGGTGGACCCTTCTGGGGAAGGATAGAGACAACTACCGTTGAGGTAAGAATAACGGGTCTTCGATATCTCAGTGAGAACCAAGGAGAGAAAAGAGAGTATGAGGTGTTAGGTAGGAAATCCTCAAAGACAACCACGGTGGATACTTTATCTGGTCTTAGACACCTAAAAAGAGGTCGAGGTGACCATTAGACAAACAATCAGTGCGTCAACACAGACTGAGAAACGTTGGGGTACCTGACTTCGGGTGTTCCGAGGAGACAGGTACCTTAAAAGGTCCGTTCTTATGAACACACCAATCGGTAAGGAAAGAGGTCCTCTAGAAAGATTAGGTCTCTAACCTGGGTCTAAAGGACGTAACGTCCGTCTAAGAAATGGTAGACTCGGTGTCCCTTCACGGAGGGGCCGGGGGACGGTGGTGGACGGCGATTATAGGTTCATGTTCACTGACAGTAGAGAGTATTTCTATAACGTCATCGGAAGGTTGGGTAGAGAAACGAACATAAGAAGGAGGTAGGGGTCAGTTGTGTCGTCGGTTTCACTAAGAAAGATTTTGTTTAAGGTCAACGGAGTCAAGAGAAGAGTTTTGGTGTGTTACCGAGAGGTAAAATGAGTCTCATTTTCGGTTCCAGGAGTTCTATCGGGTTGTATTTGAACACGGGGGTGTGGAGACTAGAGTAGAACACTATGATATACATGAGGTCTGTCAAAGACTTTGTGTAGTTGGTGTGTGAAGACGGAATCCTGGAAACGTAATCTCCGACGGGGGAGATAGACCTTATAAGAAGGGAGGCAGTGGGTGCACTGATTTACGGGAACAGAGGGAGTTCTAAACCGAGTTTACAGTAAAAGAGTTACTCTTGTATAAATTAAATTTCAACGTTAATGGGAGAAGATGAAAAAGATACGCCGTGAACAGTGAAAAATTTATAGGATACATGAAAGGAATAAATAATTCAAATAACAATTAACAGAGGGAAAAGGAACGATTTCACATTCAAGGTGTTCCTACCCTTAGAAACGAACAAAATTCGGTAACCTTGAAAAATTCACGGTCAAGGATCTTGTCATGAACCGTGAATCATTTCACTTTCAGTAAGTAAACACAGTCCGAGAAACACTGGGGTGCCTGATATGTCAAGTGTCTTAAGAGGTCCCGTCTCATTACCTTTTCGTTAATCGTCGGGAGGTCATTTATAAACAACTTTCATAGAAAAAAAAAAAAAGTAACTCTTATTACCTTTGCAACTTATAGAACTTTTAGTCCGACATTTTCAGATAAGAAATCCAACATCCACCACTTGTGGTGATTAGGAAAACTTAGCCCCTCATAATACTGAATTGGTATAAATCTTTCTTAACCTTAAGACCCCCGTTCTAATTAGATTCCCGTGTGGAGTCCTACCCAATACTACTTCTGCGTCTCTCCTACCCTTTACTATTTTGTCACTGTCCGATCGGTCTTTGAAACCTTTACTTGTCCTTTCCCGTCCAAATTCCTTAGAATTTCCAGAAAAAGTTTTCTTGTGTGGTTGTGTGTGTGTAAATGTCTGTGTATGATGATACTAATTCTTCTCTTGGGTTCTTCGGTCCCTTCTAACCAAGACTGTACCTTTTTTCTCAAGTCAAAACTTATACGACTGAGACTCCAACACCACCGAATTAGTTCACTTTAATGGGAAACCTATCTACTCTTGAAACTGGTCCCAATCTTAACATATAGATTCTTTGACGAGATTTTGATACGATTGATCTTGATGTCTTTATTTCAAGAAGTTCTTCTGAAAAATCGTTTTCCTCATCTTTAGGTTCGGGACCCTTTTCCATTATCAAGACTGCGGGTCCCCTTCCGTCCCCTACCCCTCCCAGTTCCGTCTGCGCCCATCCCCTGTCCCGTCTCTACATCTATACATTCCGACACCGCACCATCGTTGTCCCCGTACTACCTTTCTCCTTCACATCTCTTTCCCCTTATTAGTCACCACAGTTCATAGACCGTGGACGAGGACGACGACGATTCAGTGAAGTCAACACAGACTGAGACACGATGGGGTATCTGTCTTCGGGTGGTCCGAGGGGGCAGGGACCCTAAGAGGTCCGTTCTTGTGACCTCACCCAACGGTAAAGGAAGAGGTTCCGTACTTTCACTTTTCACTTTCACTTCAGTGAGTCAGCACAGACTGAGGACCGCTGGGGTAGTTGACGTCGGATGGTCCGAGGGGACAGGTAACCTAAAAGGTCCGTTCTCATGAACCATCCACGAATCATTGATAAACACCTCATTTATTTTACGGAATCTCTTAGACTCCTTTTACCCCTGTGTCTTTCTTCCGACCTCTAGAAATCTTACACCCCCTCTAGTCAAAGTAGACCTCGTACCGACCATTTTTTTACTGTTACCCCTATTTGGTCCGAGACTCCACTATGTTTTTTCCAATTAATTTTACGTAGAATAATTTTGTACCTTGAAACATCGTTAAGAAATTTGGATAATGGATCTAATAAGAAGGACAAAACCCCTTAAGACTTTCAAGGAATTGGATGGGATAGGAGGAAAAATTTTCTCCTTACTATAAATCTCAAATTTTTATAACGGTTATAAGGATGAAGGTTTGCAAAAGGGGGAACATGTCACAGATAAATTTCTTACGTGTGGACATATTTGGTCCTCTACGACTTCTCAAAAATAAGTTTATGAGATCTATGTAAATCTAGTCAACAACTCTTTTGTTTCTGCACAAAGGCCTCTCTTTCGTGTTCGTTTAAACAATTATTCTTAGGTACATAGGAAAGCTTAAAACCCCTTTTTAAAGACGTAATCATAACACTGATACATATGAATCGTTTACCAGAGTCAGTGCGGAAGAGGATTAAGGACAAGTGAAACTTCTTCTTGAACCCGGCATCATTTAAATTATTACAATAACAAAATTATAACAAAGACTTTTAAATTCAAAAAAGACAGTTTAGTTTGAGTATGTAAGACGTTGAACAATAATTTTTACATCCCATAAGGAGTTAACAAAAATCAAAGTTTTATGTAAATACTGTAAACTTCGTGGAATAAAATGATGAAAACTGCTGTCAGAGACCTTATGTAAAAGAACGAAAATTTAAGAAATCTCAGAGATTCGTCCACACACAATATATTCCATTCCCTTATTTTTCTCTCAAACTTTGTTTTTCTCCTATTTTGTTTTTTGGTAAGGTATTGAAATCTTCTGTTAAGTATAAAACTCAATGTTGTAATCTGTTACCATTTCAATTCTATTATCTACTACAGAGAGACTTAACATCAAGGACTACTATACTTTGTGTCCATGTGAGAGTGAATTCATATTGGCTTATTTGTAGGACTTACTACCTAATGACCACTTGTCGTAGGTGTCACCAAGGTAAAGAGACAAATAGTCTCCTTCACGGTTCTCACTCCAGAACCTGTCCGGTCACCGTTGCGTCACACACCCGGGTGTCAGACCGAGTCCACGGTCAAGACCCCGACACCCATGGGAAGAGCCAGGGGTGGTTGGAGTCGGACAGAACGAGTCCTGTTCTCGGGAGAGGGGTTCTCCTTCTTCTAGGGGTACATCCTTATGTCACGATAGAGGGACGGGTGAGTTCAGAGTCACAGACACTAAGACGAGGACCAGACCCCTTTGCTATGGTGGGATCAAATAATACCCTTTGGAGGTCCTCTTGCGTTCCTCTTTGTTCAAGTCGTTGATTAGGCCTTTACAAGTCATATAATTAAATATATATGACGAATACTTTAAAATGAGACTTCATTTCTAATTTTAAAAATTCCTTCACCTCGATTTAATCAATTGTATACTCCTAAAACATCTTCAAACCAAATGGAAAATGCCATCCGTGGGTGCTCGGGGAGGGTCATCAGTGGGGGACCGTGAAAAATTCGGAGTCTTGACCTAGGGGTTTGAATTTTGAAGGTAAATATTGGTCAAGACATGACGTCCTCTGTCTACGAGAATTCCGAAAATTTTTTAGAAAACCCTAGTCAGAAACTCCTCGACATCTTAATTTTTTTGTCAATTAAAAAGAAAGTTCGATGAAATGTTTCACAAATTTCTTATAAAGAAGATAATGTTAAATAATTGTAAATGTTACGATTGAAAATTTAGAGTTGAAACACAGACTTTGTGTTTGAACTGTGATTATAATCTGATTATAATAATACAACTGTGATTATAGACATAGGAGTCTCACTTATTTGACCCTTTTTAGATATATGTCGAACTTAAGTACATTATTGTCGAGAAGGAATGGTACACATGCACCTTTCAGGAAGTAGGAATTAGAATTTTCGTTCTACATACTTATTTTCTATAAAGTTCGACAGATATTTACACCTAAGAAGAGGACGTGAAAAGAGTGTCAACTTTTGAACGATCTTCAACAATGTAGACTATATGATATACCGATATGACCTTTTCTTACGAAATTACAGGTCCAAGAATAAAATATTTTTATTACAAGTCATATTAACTAGAAAGTCTTTTGTATGGGAGTACATGAACTATGTCGTTTTATTTAGGTTGTCAATCATTAATTTACACTTGTCTTAACACTTTTATAATAGTTCTCAAGATTCAACAACCAGAGACCAGACACAAAACTATCGAAAAGTACGAGATCGATCTCAATCCCTATAAAGAAGAACAGGAAACGAAAGACAATGTCGAAACACTACAGTTTTTATTTGTGATCCTAAGAGTTCAAAATTTTTTTTCAAAATCTATTACCTATAACTGAGTGGTGAAAGGTAGGACCTACTAAGACCATTTAAAGGAAGAATTACCGTTACATCCTAAAGTCCACTTACCACCTAAAAGGAACTGTTCCCTCGGTCAGAGGACCTTCTAGTCGGACTAAGACTACCCTTTCCGAAGACATGTACCATTACTACGAAGACTTTACTGAACGAAATCTAAACTAATTTACGTTTAGGAAACCACAGACAAAGAGATGTTAAACGTAGGGGTCACATCTAATATATACTTCCATGAAAAAGGGAGGGGTTCATCTAAAAATAAGTCATTGTTACTCAAAGGTAATCCTTGTTTGAGAGAATTTGTAAATAATACCTTTGTTCCTTAGATAATAAACAAAATACTTATCATCATCTTAAAAGATCGGGAAAATGTATCTCAAGCCAAAACTTTTTATGACACATACCTTTTTTTGTATAAAGGGTCATCCTTTATATCCATAGTATGACAATTAAGACATTAATACTTATGTACTAAAAATTTCGACCCATAGAAAATCTATATCTATCTTAAGTCTTTCCTTCAACAAAAACAAATCCTTATTTTTCTTTTTACTTACAGTGAAATTATGTTACCCTATCGGAAAAATAATATATATTTCGTATTTATATAATAGATATAATCTCCAAAGATTTTGGACTTTCATGATGTCTTAGTGATCACCTTGAACAATTTTTATGAAAACGGGTTGGGGTGTCGGTTAAGATTAAGTCTTAGTAAACTTGATCCCGAGTCTCTCGATATAAAACTTTGTTCAAAAAGACTCAAATTTTTTACAAAAAACAAACAAACAAAATTACGTGTGAGTCGTACTTTAGAAGATCTAGTTTTAAATTTCTTTGGTTTAAACTCCAGAAAAGACTATAAAAGTAATAAATAAAAATGGGTGATAACGTCGAATTGGATTAAAACCAGAGGACTGGTTTCAATCATGGACCAACAAGACCTAAACATATTGTGAACCACAAAGTTCTGAAAGTCCGGAGGCAC
The DNA here is from genome assembly GCA_006410555.1 of Capra ibex. Taxonomy (NCBI): domain Eukaryota; kingdom Metazoa; phylum Chordata; class Mammalia; order Artiodactyla; family Bovidae; genus Capra; species Capra ibex. Next base: position 881,755 of record SJYO01032026.1, read on the forward strand.
CGCCGAGTCTGTCATTTCTTAGACGGTCGTTACGTCCTCTGGTCGTAAACTAGGTACCCAGTCCTTCTAGGGGACCTTCTCCGGAAGGAGAACCGTTGGGTGAGGTCATAAGAACGGACCTATTAGGGGCACCTATCTCCTCGGACCTCCCGATGATAGGTGTCCCAACGTTTGTCAGTCTGTGCTGATTCGCTAGTTGTGAAGTCCGGAAGTTTATATCCACTGTTGTTCACCAGGAGGTCGAGACGTAGTGTACGAGTAAAGTCTGTCTACCTTAGGTCCGTTGTCACCAACACAAAATCAGTTTCACACAAGACCTGTAGAAGGCTCCAGGACCTCTGACCAAGTCTTCTAGCCATATCAACTTTGACTAAAGTATTATTTTTGTTTTTCAATAGACGGGAAATAAGAGAGTAAGAGAGTACTTACGGGTCTCCCCAAAAGATCTTCGATGTACTTGACACTATGATATCGTATAACTTACCTCTTCGTCTATCTCAGGTCGACAAAAAGACTTCGGTCCGTCACTCCGGTAAACATTTTAACATTTTGTCACGATGGGAAAAGTTATTTAAACAGACCCCAAAGCTTTAGTATCGTAAAAAATAATTTTCAATAAATACAACTGTACAATACCAAATAGTGTTGATAAAATTTACTTATTATGTATAAAATTTATGATAACCAAAATCGAATATCACATTATTTATAACACTTATAATCAGGATATTTTTCGACCAACTACAGGAGTTGTCACATATTTTTTCATTCCCCAAGACTCTGACTTATCGAACTTTTGAAAGGAGACCTTCTTGTAGACATCAAGTTTACTCAAAGATCTTACAAGATTGAGTGTCATCTAAACTCTTGGAACACAGACGTAAAGAGAATGACTATCTTATGGGTAAACACCATAGGTGTAAAGATATTCTTTTGGTTTTACTGTTTTAAATAAAGTTAAAAGGTCAAAGGACGTGGACAAAAGAAATGAGAAAATTCGTTTACTCTTCTGTGTCTCTCTCCTATTGGTGTAACCAGGATCTCGGACACTAAAGCTAGGACAAAATTCGTCCTCACGGGACCACCCGTAGGTTTGAGTAAGAACGAATGAGAAACTTGGTTATCGAGATATAATTTTATTTTATATTTTAATTCGGTGTCATCTAAGAGATTGTACATATAAGAAACGTTGTGACATCAAAATTTTCTCGACCTTGTAATCTTTTGACAGTTCATCTTACCTTGAAAAATGTTTGTATCTATGTCGTGGGTGACGACTCTCTTTTCTCGAGTTGTAGGAGTCGTGCCGTGAAGATACCAGACCGGGTAGGATGGAAAGAAGGACAGATGACAGAGAAGGGGGTCGTGTCGGAGGTGGGGTCACGTGTCACACCCGGAACTGGTGGACGGAGTCTTAATGGACGTTGTGAGTTAGTTACGTTAGATAGAATCTAAATGCCTTAGATCCTATTTAGACCGGTAGGACAGTCTATTAGACGTACCATGTAATATTAACACCAAGATTTATTTAGGACTTCCAATTCCGAACGAGATCGATCTTGACTGGTGAGTCACCAAAAGTTCTAAGTCGTCTTTACGATGGAAGAGGTCCATTAAACGAACATATGAGTAGTACTACCTAAGTCACCGGGTAAAGTACCACGAACGAACTCAGAGATTACCGTGACTAAAGTACGACGAAAGATAAGACCTGTTACCAAAAACGTATCGGTGGGGAATAGGGGTCGGTCTTACGGAGAGGGAAGACGAGACATAAGAGAGAATTGACACAAATACCACGACACGTGGATCTTCAGGGGTCACTCACGGACGGTACGACTTGGGACGATGTCTTACGTAGTCTCTACTGTCAATGACCCATCTTCATCGTTATTCTTTATTTCGTATCGTCTCCCTTAAGGTAATAAAAAGTACCATCTCTTTATAGTAGTGTTCATGACTCAATCGGTCTTTCAAGTATTCTACAACGTCTTTTTGGACCTACTTCAAAGACCGGTTGGACTATATTGGAAAGAGAAAGGTGTTTGACTTGTGTTGCCTTGTGTTGTGGTTTCTCAAACGTTGGTAGAAGGACATCCGACGAGGACGTAGTTATCGAGTTTCAGTACTACTAAAAGATCTTCTTAAAATTACATCTTTACAGATGATGTGACGTCTTCATAAAGTCTCTAATCTGTAGTAACCCTCTCGACTCTACGTGACTTCAACTCTTTAACTAAACGTTAGCTATCTCCGAACTCGAAATTTTCATACCACATCATATGAACGACATAAACGTATCTTGAGGTCTTAACAAATGTATCTTAATCTATGTAAATTTTTCTTTAGACCTCCCTTGTTCTACCACCTCCTCATCCACCTTCACCTCATGAAGAGAGAGGTGACCGTGTAGTTCTTATGTGGAAGTCTGTGTCTTCACGTACGTCTTGTTGTCGACTCTCCCCTGTCCTCATGGACTGGTCTCCCTTTCTTATATGTCTTGGTGCCTTTTGAGTCATCCTACTTCCTTGATCCCCCTTTTTGTCCTCACAATCATCCTGACCTGGACGGGAGGCCCTTGACTTCGTCCCTAGGCTAGGGGCGTAGTCCCGTTAACAGACTCAGTCTCCTCTTTGTAAATTCCGACTCTCCCATTGTCGACTAGACACCGTCGGATTTACCTTACTCTTGTTCTGTCAGGAGTGGTGTCGGTATGTATGGGACCTGTCCCTACGTCCAGGGGAACTTCCGTGTCACCGACCCTCGATTTCAAATCCCTAACACCTCGTTAGGGTCCCACTTCCGACGACAACTGACGTCTCTCTACTTAACTCTCCTACACTCCCTCCTCCAACACCACCCTTACGGACACCTCCTTTCGGTCCGTCGGTACCTTCGTTCCACTATGACAACTCAGTGTGTACTCCCCACCTCGGTAGTGATATCGGAGAGAGAGGGGTGTGTGGTCGTAGTCGTCGACTTGTTATCTCTCCGACCGGGTAGTTTACGGACTACGTGACTTGATGTCTCGTCCTGGGGTCGGTCCTACGAGGAAATTCACGGACTACGTGACTTGATGTCTCATCCTGGGGTCCGTTCCCTCGGGAGATTCACGAACTTACCCACCTCGATGTCTCTTTCTGACCGGTTTCTCCGAAAGACTAACGGTAGATGTTCTCCGAGTTTTTTCTGAGACTCTCCTGGTATTGAGGACGCCGTCTTCGTCAGACACAGGGTCGTGTGAACCACGACGGTCCCAGGGGTGTTGGGTTCGTCGACGTGGTAGAAGTGTGAGTCGAGAGTGACTCCGTCTCGACGGTGTCCGTTTTTTTCAGAACGTAGCTACGCGAGTCCCAACGAAGTCATCACAGGTTGAGAAACCCTGGGACATCTGACACTGAGTGATCCGAAATGACAGTCCCTCCACCCAAGAGGTCCGTTCGTATGACCTCGTATAATCGGTTATGGTCAACGGTATGGGAAGATCTCGTGATATAAAGGACGATGGGATCGGTGGTTGATGGGACTCATGGACCACGACGGTCTTGGGGACGTTGGGTTCGTCAACGTGGTGGAGGTGGGGACCGGGAGTGTCCCGTTTGGGTCAGGAGGTCTCGTCGGAGTCCCCGTTTGGGTCACGTGCTGGGTGTACGTCTCCACCTATATTTTGGTGTTGACTTTGGTCCCCGTCACACCGATTCCTTCTTCTAGGTTTTGGAAGGGTGGTCGACACCTTCGACGTCTAATTTAGGTGTGTTGGTTGATTGGTCTGAGACAGATACCTTATATGTTTTCCAATAAATCTCGAGGGTGTTTACTTTTGTGTGATGAAAACTATCGACACCTGTAACCTCCATTCTTGTGTATCCTCATCCTGGTCTAACCTTAGACTCGACGGGGGTATCGTCCAGGTCTCTAGTCGTGTCACAACCTCCCGTAGGATCGCTCCACTCCACCTGACACTGAGGGTCGTTCCCTTTCCTGAGACTATCGTCACTGAGTTCTTTTTGTACATAATAAGAATACAAAACTGACAAGATATCTAAGAAAACTTAAAAAAGAAAAAGAAGGAAAGGAGGGTGAGACAGCATCAACAAGTAAAATAACCGTGATACTTTAGATTAATTCGAAAACTCGAAAAAAAAGAGTCAGTATAAAAAATAACAACAACATTTGGAGACGGTGAAAAAGTCAAGACACCTCAAGAGGAGGGGAAAAAAAAGAAAAGATAAAAAATTAAAAAATTTGGATAATAATAAAAAGATGTGAATAAGGAAACAAACGAAAAGGATGACAAGAAAAGAGGAACGTCAATTAGAAATGACATATATTTAGAAGAAATAGATGGAGATAAATTGAAACGGATAGATCAGAAAGAAAAGAAAGAAAGAAAAGGAGAGTTATATAAACAATCAAAATAAAAGTAACGAAATAAGGGGTTAATCCGTGGAACGAAATCAAAATAAAAGGTCAAAAACTAAAACAATCAAAACAAGACCATCTATAGTAAAAACCAAAGGAAACAATCGACCCAGTTAGATAACATAAATAAAAACAACCTGACAAAACCAAAACGAATACCGATACTTTAATTTTCTGTCAATGAGGAACCTTCTTTTCAATACTAGTTGGATCTATCGTATAAGTTTTCGTCTCTGTAATGAAACGGCTGATTCCAGACAGATCAGTTCCGACACCAAAAAGGACACCAGTACATACCTACACTTACAACCTGACACTTCTTCCGACTCACGGTTTCTTAACTACGAAAACTTGACACCACAACTTCTTCTGAGAACTCTCAGGGAACCTGACGTTCCTCTAGGTTGGTCAGGTAAGACTTCCTCTAGTCGGAACCCTAAAGAAACCTTCCTTACTAAGATTTCGACTTTGAGGGTATGAAACCGGTGGAGTACACTTCTCAATTGAGTAACCTTTCCTGCACCTACGACTCTCCCTAACCCCCGTTCTCCTCTTCCCCTGCTGTCTCCTACTCTACCGACCTACCGTAGTGACTGAGCTACCTGTACCCAAACTCACTTGAGGCCCTCAACCACTACCTGTCCCTCCGGACCGCACGACACTAAGTACCCCAGCGTTTCTCAGTCTGTGCTGACTCGTTGACTTGACTTGACTTGACTATACACATATAAGTCAGTGTGAAAAGTAACAACAATATTTGGAGACGGAGATATAACCCGAAAACGTCAATACACCTCAAAAGGAAAAGGGGAGAAAAAAGAAAGAAGAAGACAAAAAAAAAGGAGAAAAATTAAAAATTTTTGGATAATAAAAAAAGATGTAAATAAGGAAACAAACGGAAGGGATGACAAAAAAGGAAAACGTCAATTAGAAATTACATATATTTAGAAGAAGTAGATGAAGATAAATTGAAACGTACAGATAAGAAAGGAAAGGAGAGTTGTATAAACAATCAAAACAAAAGTAACCAAATAAGGGGTGAACCGTGGCACGAGATCAAAACAAAAAGTCAAACACGAAATCAGTCAAATCAAGAATTAACCATTTATATTAAAAACTAAAGGAAACAAACGGACCAGTTAGATGACATGAAATATAAACAACCTGTCAAAACTGAAACGAGTACCTACATATACATATACACATATAAGGTAATAAAATTAATAATAAACAGACTAAAACATTGAAGGTAAACAGATCAAGTAGAAACAAAGAACAAAGACCTATAAACAAATTTAGAGTGTTATGTTATTGTTTGGTGAAGACCTTAGAAGCAAGAACTGGTCTCCAGTTCGGGACTCGGAAACCTCACCCTCGTGACTGAGGTTCTGATCTGATGGTCTCTTGATTGGGAGTCAAGTCAAGTCAAGTCAAGTTAAGTCAGTGAGTCAGTACAGGTTTAGAAACACTGGGGTACTTAGCATCGTGCGGTCCGGAGGGACAGGTAGTGGTTTAGGACATCAAGTGAGTCTGAACGTAGACAGTTCAGTCACAACGGTAGGTCGGTAGAATGGGCGACAGCAGAGGAAGAGAAGGGTGGGGGTTAGGGAGGGTCGTAGTTTCAGGAAAGGTTACTCAGTTGAGAAACGTACTCCACCGGTTTCATGACCTCAAAGTCGAAGTCCTAGTAAGGGAGGTTTCTTTAGGGTCCCGACTAGAGGAAGTCTTGAGTATATTTCCTTTGGTAAACTGATATTCTGGGTCGTAGTGGGTTGGTAGTTATCGTGAGACACATCCTACGGAGTAGATTTGTTGTTTGTCTTGTTTTTTGTTTGGTTTAGTAGTTGTCTGTCCTGTGGAGTGAGTCGGAACGGGTAGTCTCCTTTTTGTTTATTTGTTTGTTTTAGAGTCGTCTTTAGAGTGGGATATAATTCATATGTGCTTGGTGACCTGGTTTGAATCCTCCCGTCTTTGGTTTTCTTTCTTTCTTAAGTTGGAACTTTGGACCCTTTTCCTCTGGATTTTGTGTTATTCAATTTTTTTTATTACTTTTACGTCTATTTATGATGTGTTTACTTCCGCGTTTGATCTTTGTGTATTCAACTTTATTTACTTCTCCTTTATTCGTTTGATGGACTTTTTTTTTGAGTATTATTACTATCATATCTACTAGTTTTTGGAACTTTTGTTTTACCTCTTTTACGTTCTTAGTTACTTGGTTCTGGACCTTCTTAATTTCTTATTTGTATGTCTCTACTTGTTATGTTAATGACTTTAATTTTTATGAGATCTTCCTTAGTTATCGTCTTATAGACTCCGACTTCTTACTTAGTCACTCGACCTTCTATTTTGCCACCTTTATTGAAGACTTCTCGTCTTACGTCATTTTTCTTACTTTTCTTGACTCCTGTCAGACTGTCTGGAGACCCTGTTATAGTTTACGTGGTTATAAGTTTAATATCCCCAGGGTCTTCTTCTTCTTCTCTTTTTCTTTCCCATACTCTTTTTAAAACTTCTCAACTTGTAAAGGGGTCATACCTTTTCCTTTAACATTTAGTTCAAGTTCTCCGTGTTTCTCAGGGTAAGTCCTATCTGGGAACTCTTTCTTCAGAAGCCTATTTGAGAAGTCTTTCTTCGGTTCTGCGATCAGTCTGATTGTATCTGACTTGTGTTTCTTTCTGATAATTTTCGTCGTTCACTCTTCGTTGTTCATTGTATGTCCCCTTTCGGGTATACGAATTGTCGACTAGAAAGTCGTCTTTGAGACGTCTGGTCTTCCCTTACCGTCCTATATAAATTTCATGACTTTCCCTTTTTAGATGTTGATTCTAATGACATGGACCGTTCCTAGAGTAAGTTTTAACTACCTCTGTAGTTTTGGAAAAGTCCGTTCGTTTTCAATTCTCGTAAGTCATGGTGGTTTGGTGGAAATGTTGTTTACAATTTCCCTAAATATATCAGTTCTTCATGTTCTCTTCTTTTTATAGATATTTTTGTTTGGGGTTTGTTAATTATTTTACCACTATCCTTGTATATATAGTTATTAATGAAATTCACATTTACCTAATTTACGAGGTTGGTTTTCTGCGTCTGACCGATTTACCTATGTCTTCGTTCTGGGTATATATACGACAGACGTTCTTTGAGTAAAGTCTGGAGTCTTGTGTATATCTGACTTTAACTCTCCTACCTTTTTATGTAAGACACGTTTACTCTCCGTTTTCTTTCGACCTCGCCGTTAGGAGTATAGTCTGTTTTGTCTGAAATTTTATTTCTTCTGGAATTTATTTATTCCAATTTTATTTATCTAGAATTTTATTTCTCTATTCCTTCCTATGATGTATTACTAGTTCCCTAGTTAGGTTCTCCTTCTGTATTGTTACATTTATAGATACGTGAGTTGTATCCTCGTTGGAGTCGTGTATTCTGTTTGTGATTGTCTGTACTTTCCTCTTTAACTGTCATTGTGTTATTATCATACTCTGAAATTGTGGTGTGAGTGTGGTTACCCGTCTATTAGTTTTGTCTTTTAATTATTCCTTTGTGCAGAATTTACTATGTAATCTACTCTACCTGGAGTGACTATAGAAGTCCTGTAAGGTAGGTTTACGTCTTATGTGGAAGAAGAGTTCACGTGTACCTTGTAAGAGGTCCTATCTGTTGTAGAACCCAGTGTTTAGTTTAGATTCATTTAAATTCTTTTACCTTTAGTATAGTTTGGACAAGAGATTGGTGTTACGATACTCCGATCTATAGTTAATGTTCTTTTTTGATGTTTTGTGTGTTTGTGTACCTCTAATTTGTTGCAAAGATTTGTTGGTTGTCCAATGACTTCTTTAGTTTTCTCTTTATTTTTTTAAAGATCTTTGTTTACTGTTACTTTTGTGCTGTTGAGTTTTGGATACCCTACGTTGTTTTTGTCAAGATTCTCCCTTCAAATATCGTTATGTTAGGATGGAGTTCTTTGTTTGTTTATTTGTTTTTGTCTTATCTGTTGGATTGAAATGTGGATTTTGTTGACCTTTATCCTCTTGTTGGGGGTGGGGGTGGGGTGGTTTTAACCATCTTCCTTTCTTTAGAATTTCTAGACTCGTTTTTATTTACTTTTTCTTTACTTTCTTTGTTCTCATTTCTAAGTTAAGTCAAGTCAAGTCAGCGAGTCAACACAGGCTGAAAAACGCTGGGGTACTTAGAGTCGTACGGTCCGGAGGGACAGGTAGTGGTTGAGGGCCTCAAGTGAGTCTGAGTGTAGGTAGCTCAGTCACTACGGTAGGTCGGTAGAGTAGGAGACAGTAGGGGAAGAAGAGGACGGGGGTTAGGGAGGGTCGTAGTCTCAGAAGGTTACTCAGTTGAGAAGTGTATTCCACCGGTTTCGTGACCTCAAAGTCGAAATCTTAGTAAGGAAGGTTTCTTTAGGGTTCCGACTAGAGGAAGTCTTATCTGACCAACCTAGAGGAACGTCAGGTCCCCTGAGAGTTCTCAGAAGAGGTTGTGGTGTGAAGTTTTCGTAGTTAAGAAACCGCGAGTCGAAAGAAGTGTCAGGTTGAGAGTGTAGGTATGTCCTGGTGACCTTTTTGGTCTACCTGGAAACAACCGTTTCATTACAGAGACGAAAACTTATACGATAGATCCCACCAGTATTGAAAAGAGGGTTCCTCATTCACAGAAAATTAAAGTACCGACGTTAGTGGTTGACGTCACTAAAACCTCCGGGGGGGGGGGTTTTATTTCAGACTGTGACAAAGGTGACAAAGGGGTAGATAAAGGGTACTTCACTACCCTGGTCTACCGTACTAGAAGCAAAAGACTTACAACTCGAAATTCGGTTGAAAAAGTGAGAGGAGAAAGTGAAAGTATTTCTCCGAGAAATCAAGGAGAAGTGAAAGATGGTATTCCCACCACAGTAGACGTATAGACTCCAATAACTATAAGAGGGTCGTTAGAACTAAGGTCGAACACGAAGAAGGTCGGGTCGCATGAGTACTACCTGAGACGTATATTCAATTTATTCGTCCCACTGTTATATGTCGGAACTGCATGAGGAAAAGGATAAACCTTGATCAGACAACAAGGTACAGGTCAAGATTGACAAGGAAGGACAAAGAGTTCTCCGTCCAGTCCACCAGACCATAAGGGTAGAGAAAGTCTCATTTCTAATTATTTTGATTTTCGAACAAGAAACTCTGCTGTTTGTTTTAACTGTTCGGAAATCGGTCTGAGTAGTTCTTTTTTTCTCTCTTATTAGTTTAGTTGTTTTAATCTTTACTTTTTCCTCTCCAATGTTGTTTGTTACGTATTTATGTTTCCTCATATTCTCTGATAATACTTGTTTATATACCGTTAATTTACATATTGAACTTTCTTTACCTGTCTAAGAACCTTTTCAAGTTAGAAGGTCCTTACTTGGTCCTTCTGTATCTTTAATACTTGTTGGGTTAGTTCGTGACTTTAACTTCAACACTAGTTTTTAGAGGGTTATTTGTTTTCGGGTCCTGATCTACCGAAGTGTCCTCTTAAGAGAGTTTGTAAATGTTTCTCAATTACGGATAGGAAAATTTTAAGAAAGTTTTTTAACGTCTCCTTCCTTGCGAAGGTTTGAGTATACTCCGGTGGTAGTGAGACTATGGTTTTGGTCTGTTTCTGTTGTGTTTGTTTCTTTTGATGTCCGGTTATAGTGACTACTTGTATCTACCTTTTAGGAGTTGTTTTAAAATTGTTTGTCTTAAGTCGTTGTGTAGTTTTTCGAGTATGTCGTGCTAGTTCAACCCAAATAAGGTCCTTACGTTCCTAAGAAGTTATATACGTTTAGTTAGTTACACTATGTGGTCTAATTGTTTAACTTTCTATTTTTGGTATACTATTAGAGTTATCTACGTCTTTTTGGAAACTTTTTTAAGTTGTGGGTAAATTCTAATTTTGAGAAGTTTTTTATCCGTATCTTCCTCGGATGGAGTTGTATCATTTCCGGTATATACTATTCGGATCTCGTTTGTAATAAGAGTTACTACTTTTTGACTTCCGTAATGGGAAAATTAGTCCTTGTTCTGTTTCCACAGGTGAAAGTGGTGATAATAAGTTATATCAGGACCTTCTTCATCGATGTTGTTAGTCTCTTCTTTTTTCTTATTTTCCTTAGGTCTAATCTTTTCTTCTTCATTTCGAGAGTGACAAACGTCTACTGTACTATGACTTGTATCTTTTGAGATTCCTATCATAGTTTTTTAATGATCTCGATTAGTTACTTAAATCGTTTTAGTCGCCCATGTTTTAGTCATGTGTCTTTAGTGAACGTAAAGATATATCATTGTTAATTCTTATTCTTTCTCTTTAATTCCTTAGTTGGGGTAAGTGATAACGTTGTATTTCGTAATTTATAAACCTTATTTGAATGGATGTTTTCTTGACATATGTCTTTTAATATTCTGTGATTACTTTCCTTAGTTTCTACTGTATTTGTCTACCTCTCCATAAGGTACAAGGACCCATCCTTCTTAGTTATAGCACTTTTACTGATATGATGGTTTACGTTAGATGTCTAAATTACACTAGGGATACCGTAAAAAGTGTCTTGATCTTGTTTTTTAAAGTCAAGTATACCTTTGTTTTTTCTGAGGCTTATCTGTTCGTCAGAACTCTTTCTTCTTACCTCGACCTCCTTAGTTGGAAGAACTGAAGTCTGATATAATGTTTCGATGTCAGTAGTTCTGTCATACCATCACCGTGATTTTGTCTTTACATCTGGTTGTCTTGTTCTTTCTTTCAGTCTTTATTTCGGTACGTAAATACCCATGGAATTAAAACTGTTTCCTCCGTTCTTATATGTTACCCTGTTTCTATCGGAGACTTTATTTGTCATGACCCTTTTGACCTATCGATATACATTTTCTTACTTTAATCTTGTGAAGGATTGTGGCATGTGTTTCTATTTGAGTTTTACCTAATTTATGGATTTACATTCTGGTCTTTGATATTTTGAGAATCTCCTTTTATATCCATCTTGTGAGCTACTGTATTTAGTTTCGTTCTAGGAGATACTGGGTGGAGGATCTCATTACCTTTATTTTTCTCATTTACTTACCCTGGACTAATTTGAATTTTCGAAGACGTGTCGTTTCCTTTGTTGGAAGTAATACCCTCTTTTATGATCGTTTACTTTGTTGACTGTTTCCTAATTAAAGGTTTTATATGTTCGTCGAGTATGTTGAGTTACGGTCTTTTTGTTTGTTAGGTTAGTTTTTCACCCTTTTTCTGGATTTGTCTGTAAAGAGGTTTCTTCTGCATGTCTACCGATTGTTTGTGAACTTTTCTACAAGTTGTAACGAGTAATAATCTCTTACGTTTAGTTTTGGTGTTACTCTATAGAGGAGTGTGGTCAGTCTTACCGGTAGTAGTTTTCAGATGTTTGTTATTTACGACCTCTCCCATATCTCCTTTCCCTTACAAGAACGTGACAACCACCCTTTCACTTAACTATGTTGATGATACCTTCCACCATACCTCTAAGGAAATTTTTTTATCCTTATTTTAGTGATATACTGGGTCGTTAGGGTGAGGAGCTGTACATGGGGTTCCTTTGGTTTTAACTTTTTCTGTGTACATAGGATAACAAGGAACGACGTGATAAAAGTTATCGATCTTGTACCTTCGTTGGATCTACAGGTAGCTGTCTACTTACCTATTTCTTCAACACCATGTATATGTGTTACCTTATTATGAGTCGGTATTTTTCCTTACGTAAACTCAGTCAAGACTATTCCACCTACTTGGATCTGGGATAATATCTATCACTTCACTCAGTCTTTCTCTTTCTATTTATAACATAAGATTACATATATATGTATTTGATCTTTTTTCCGTGACTTCTTAAATAAATGTCCCGTCGTTACCTCTTTGTCTGTATCTCTTATCTGAATACCTGTAACCCTCTCCCCTCCCCTCCCACTCTACAGACCTTTCTCATTGTACCTTTGAATATAATGGTATATATTTTATCTATCGGTTATCCTTAAACGACATGTAGAGTCCTTTGAGTTTGTCCCTGAGACATAGTTAGATGTCTCCACCCTACCCCGTCCTCTACCCTCCCTTCAAGTTTTCCCTCCCCTATATACATATAGATACCGACACTCCAAACTGTCTTTTAAGACATTTCGTTAATAGGAAGTTAATTTTTTAATTAATTTTTTTTTTTCTTTAGGGGTTGACGGTCAAAAGAATGAGGTTCCTTTGTTCAGACGTGTACACTCACCTATCAACAACGTCTACCTACACCCAAAACGGACACAAACGAAGTCAACGACCACCCAAGTCTTTGTGCCGGGTACGGGACAGTACGTCCAACAACCCAACTTCATTCCAGACGAATACCAGACTTCGTCGGGTAAGTCTTCCTTCCCTTTTTGTTACCATTCAAATCCATCTTATTTGTGTTTGGTTGTATTGCGTCCGTGGCACTCATAAACAGAGGAAATAGAACATACCCCTTGTGGGTAGTCTATGAGGGTTGGTGTTGTAAAGACTCAGTCGAAGGGGTAAGAAAGGTCCTGGCCCGTGAACGACGTAACCAACCCATCGAGGACTGTTGAACCGTCCCCGAAGTGACTGATTGCACGACATTCCACCAGTCGTACCTCCACTCCCACGTCTCCCGTTCACCCTCCCTGGGGTCTCGTCCGGACGGTTCCACCCTTCGTACCGTGTGAGACGAGGTTCGGAAAGAATAAAGGTACAGACAAATACTCACTCCCGACGTCCCTCTCAATTCCGGTGGACCACCAAACTCGGGGTGACGTGTCATGTGTCCCCGAGTCCCTGTGCGAAGGAAATCCACTTCTTCCTTTCCTTCTCCTAAGATACCCCTCCGTCTCCACTTTGTACAATCATAGTACACTCGACGGAGAATTTACCTCTTTTCTTACCCGTAGTACTGTATCATTTATATATGAACCTTAGACGGGAACTAAGAACTGTGTCTCGAAGATTTTAGAAACACTAAAGGAGTCACAAACCCCACGATCCTCGTAAAAAATTTCAAAATAAATATTCGGGTCGTTTAAAAGAAAGATTATAAACCAGAAAATAGGACCAAGGACCGTGTCTTGAGGATTTAGAGAATCTTAAAAGACCTACGACTCACAGAAAAAAGGATTCCTTCACTGTGAACTACCCGAGAACCTATTGAAGTCTTACCCACGACCAGTAGTCTTTCTGGTTAGGTGCTCACTTTTGAACCTTGAAAGTCGGAATGAGGAGTAGAATATCCCTCCCCTCTCCTCGACGACTGACTAGCACACTACTTCGAAGGTATTTTTGGGGACTTGATGTCCCAGGTCTTTCGGATTCCCAACACTTGTATAATTCCACAAACCTCCCACCACGGAGTTTCTTATACACCCTTGAAGGAAGAGGAACGAGGTACGTAGAGAAGGTAAACCCACAAGGGCTCGACTTAGGAAATGTTACTTACTATCGTTCACTATCATTCATTTGATAAAGGGACCCAAGATCCTCTGTAAGATCGTTTAATAATTTAGGTTCTTCCCCAGTATCGTTGAGAACTAAATAATGGACGACCAGTCTACATGTCCACTGTTGGACCCTGAACGCTACCCGGAGACTTCACTCCCGTCAGATTACTCTGACTCGGGGATTGGACACCTCAGACGTGTTTGAGGTCCTTCAATCACAGTTTTGACTTACTTTGAGATCCTGTGGGTCAACCACAGACGGTTTTTAACCTCTTAACGAACCACAGACTTTTGGGTGTATAGAACACAGTCTTCACAACACTCATCTCTTTCCTCAACAACAAAAAGTAACGACTAATCAGCACTTCAATACAGATTAAGAAACGGTGAGGTACCTGACGGGCCGAAGGGACAGGAAGCGATAGAGGGTCTTAAACGAGTTTGAGTACAGGTAACACTAGGTGTGTCAGTTTCCGAAACCGTAGTCATTTTGTCTTCATCTATAAAAAGACCTTGAGAGAACGAAAAAGATACTAGGTTACCTACAACCTTTAAACTAAAGACCAAGGAGACGTAAAAGATTTAGGTCAAACTTGTAGGTCTTCAAGTACTAAGTGTATGACAACCTCGGAGCGAACCTCTTAAAACTCGTAATGAAACGATCGCACACTCTACTCACGTTAACACACCATCAAACTTGTAAGAAACCGTAACGGAAGGAAACCCCAACCTTACTTTTGACTGTAAAAGGTCAGGACACCGGTGACGACTCAAAACGTTTAAGTGACGGTATAACTCACGTCGTGAAAATGTCGTAGTAGAAAATCCTAACCTTTATCGAGTTGACCTTAAGATGGTGGAGGTGATCGAAACAAGTAGTACTACGAAGGACTCCGGGTGAACTGAAACGTAAGGTCCTACAGACCGAGACCAACTCACTAGTGTTGTAGTACCAATAGACCCAGTAATTCTAGAAAAAAACATTCAAGACACATAAGAACTGTGGAAAAGAATTATAGGAGACGAAGACAATCCAAGAATGGTAGAGACAGGAAATAACACGGGTAAAACGTACTTTACAAGGGAACCATAGGAATTAAAAGAACTTCTATAGAGATCAGAAAAGGTAAGATAACAAAAGGAGATAAAGAAACGTAACTAGTGCCTCCTTCCGAAAGAATAGAGAGGAACGAGAAGAAACCTTGAGACGTAAGTCTACCTATATAGAAAGGAAAAGAGGAAACACAAATCGAAGAAAAGAGTCGACAAACATTCCGGAGGAGTCCGTTGATAAAACGGAATAAAGTAAAAGAAGGGAACCCCTACCAGAACTAGTGGTGAAGGACATATTACAGTACTTAGAACCGGGTATCAAGAAGTCCGTGAGAGAGATAGTTTAGATTAGGGAACTTAGACAAACAGTGAAGGTGACATTTTATCATTCCCTAAACTAAACCCAGTATGGACTTACCAGATCACCAAAAGGGATGAAAGAAGTTAAATTCAGGTTTAAACCTTTATTCCTCAAGTGTTAGACTCGGTGTCAGTCGAGGGTCAGAACAAAAACGACTGACATATCTCGAAGAGGTAGAAACCGACGTTTCTTATATTAGTCAGACTAAAACTATAACTGGTAGACCACTACAGGTACACATGTTGTGTTGTACAGAACACAACAACCTTCTCCCACAAACGATACTAGTCACGTAAGAGAACCGTTTTGAGACAATCGGAAAAGGGACGAAGTAAAACATGAGGTTCCGGTTTGAACGGACAATGAGGTCCATAGAGAACTGAAAGATGAAAACGTAAGGTCAGGGGATACTCCTTTTCCTGTAGAAAAAACCACAACCAAGATCTTCCAGAACATCCAGAAGTATCTTGGCAAGTTGAAGTCGAAGAAGTCGTAATAACCAACCCCTTATCTGAACCTAATGACACTATAGTTTACCACATAGGACCTTTGTTTGTCTCTATTAAGACCGTAAAAACTCTGACGTGGGTTCATGACGTAAAACCTGACAAAACAACTAACACTCTCCATGAGGTAAAGAAGATTTCCTAAGAACGGGTGTCATCATTTATATTACCAGTAGACTTAATTCAAGTGGATAAGGTCAGGTAAAATCAAGTGACTAAGGATTTTACAGGTACAAGTGAGAACGGTAGAAGATAAACCGGTGAAGGTTAAATGGAACTAAGTACCTCGATTGTAAAGTCCAAGGATACGTTATAACAAGAAATGTCGTAGTCTGAAATGAAGGTATTGGTCAGTGTAGGTGTTAACCCTTAACTAAAGTGAAACCGAGGTAGAGAAGTAAGAAAGACCTCAGTAAAGAGAAGAGGTCATCGTATAACTCGTGGATGTATAGACCCCTTAAGTAGAAAGTCACAGTATAGAAAAACGGAAAAGTATTACAAGTACCTCAAGAGTTTCGTTCTTATGACTTCACAAAACGGTAAAGGAAGAGGTCACATGGTGTAAAACAGTCTTGAGAGGTGGTACTGGACAGGTAGAACCCACCAGGATGTACCGTACCGAGTATCAAAGTAACTCAATCTGTTCCGACACCTTTTAAGAAGTTCTCTACCCTTATGGTCTGGTGGAATGGTCGGAGGACTCTTTGGACATACGTCCAGTTCTTCGTTGTTAATCTTGGTCTCTACTTGTTGTCTGACCAAGGTTTAACTCTTTCTTCATACAGTTCCGACACATAACAGTAGGACGAATAAACCGATTATACGTGTCATGTAGTACACTTTATGACCCGACCTACTTCGTATTCGACCTTAGTTCAAACTTCCTTCTTCATAGTTATTGGAGTCTATACGTCTACTGTGGTGAGAATACCGTCTTTCACTTCTCCTTGATTTCTCGGAGAACTACTTTCACTTTCTCCTCTCACTTT
Source organism: Capra ibex (assembly GCA_006410555.1). Lineage (NCBI taxonomy): Eukaryota > Metazoa > Chordata > Mammalia > Artiodactyla > Bovidae > Capra > Capra ibex. The sequence continues at coordinate 898,553 of SJYO01032026.1, forward strand.
TGGACCGAATTTTGAGTTGTAAGTCTTTTGATTCTAGTACTGTAGACCAGAGTAGTGAAGTACCCTTTATCTACCCCTTTGTTACCTTTGTCACTGTCTGAAATAAAAACCCCCGAGGTTTTAGTGACGTCTACCACTGAAGTCAGTACTTTATTTTCTGCAAACGAGGAACCTTCTTTTCGATACTGGTTGGATGCGTCATATAATGTTTCGTCTCTGTAATGAAACGGTTGTTTCCAGGTAGATCAGTTTCGATACAAAAAAGGGTCATCAGTACATACCTATACTCTCAACCTGGTATCCCTTTCGACTCTCGACTTCTTGACTACGAAAACTTGACACTACAACCTCTTCTGAGAACTTTCAAGGAACCTGAAGTTCCTCTAGTTTGGTCAGTCAAGATTTCCTCTGGTCAGGACTTATAAGTAACCTTCCTGACTACAACTTCGACTTTGAGGCTTATGAAACCGGTGGACTACACTTCTCAACTGAGTAACTTTTCTGGAACTACGACCCATTCTAACTTCCGTCCTCCTCTGCCCCTGTTGTCTACCACTCTACCATCCTACCGTAGTAGCTGGGTTACCTGTACTCAAACTCATTCGAGACCCTCAACCACTACCTGTCCCTTCGGACCGTACGACGTCAGGTACCCCAGTGTTTTTCAGTCTGTATTGTCTCGCTGACTTGACTCGACTTGACCTTTTCTAGAATCCGTGTCTCTCCCGTCCCCTCTACGACCGTTCCGGTAAATTTCGGTCCATTTAACAGTAAGTCTCCCTGGACTGATCCCAAACGTCACCTCTGGACGTTGAAGAGTGGGTCAGGAAGATGTACACTGGTCAAAGACCGCTGTTTGAAAGAAAGTTTACACTTTTGTTGTTAAAACGCTTATGAGTCCGTAACCCACATTCCTTCCAGTCAACTCTTTACTTAACACCTACGATCCGACAAATACAACCTTCCCTGTGACCTCTAGTTACCGGTGTGAGGAGTCAAAAGTACCCTTTTTGTGTCAGGATTTGGACACTCCAGTCTCATTTGGTGGAGGGACCTTTTACTAATTCAGTGGGGGCCAACAGACAGACCATCTCGTCCGTGTGACCGCAATATCTGTACTCCCCAGACGGCCTGAGGATCCCGACGAAACCGTCGTCCTGTGTCCGATCCCCCCTAACTGACCTCTGTACCTTCTCCTCTTTACTCTCACGGATTCTTGTGGAAGCCCTACGTCAATAAAATAAAGAGTCCACTGTGATAAGACGTAGTGGTGACCTAGGAGGTCCTTCGTCACTCTGGCGACTCTCCGAGAGAAATCCCGTCCCTCCACTACCAATAAACGACTCGTCACGTATCCCTCACTTCTCCCAGAACCTGGAAATCAGAATGTAAATATCTTAGGTTAGTTGAGGGACTCCATCAAGGGTCTTAGGTAATCACTCCTCGAAAATCCCTAACCCCTTTACGACTCACCCCACTAGACCACCACGACTTCCACTTGCGGAGACGGGGTGGGACGGGGAGTTTGGAAAAAGAAACTACTTTCTCCTGTGGAGACGTAGGGAGTCGGTACCGTAGACTCCCTCTTCTTCGTTACTACTTCTCTACCTTTATTCGGGAGAAGAGTTGGTCCTAAAATGGTAGTATTCCAAGGATATATGACTCCAAGGACTTTCACTGTCACCTTCACCTCTAGAACTAATATATTCAGTTCTGCCTCTGAGTCATCTAAAATGAATTTATCTCTAAAATAAAGTACACATAATCCACGTTCCCGTACATTTGGGTACTCCCCTAAGGACGAAAGACTAGTCTCGACACGGACTTCGAACCGTCCTCGTGTGGAGACCCTCCTTGACGTCCCTGAACCCAGGGGGTTGGTTGTCGAAGTTCAGTCTATGAAATCGTATAAAAGATGGTTTTTTTTTTTTTTTTTTTTTCGTTGTACGGAGATACCAGAAACTCATGTTATACACGAAATGAAGCCTCTTCCGTTACCGTGGGGTGAGGTCATGAGAACGGACCTTTTAGGGTACCTACCTCCTCGGACCGTCCGATGTCAAGTACCCCAGTGATGCTTAGCCTATGGTAACTCGGTGAAGTGAAAGTGAAAAGTGAAAGTACGTAACCTCTTCCTTTACCGTTGGGTGAGGTCACAAGAACGGACCTCTTAGGGTCCCTGCCCCCTCGGACCACCCGACGGCAGATACCCCAGTGTGTCTCAGTCTGTGCTGACTTCACTGGATCGTTGTCGTCACGAAATGAACCCACAGTACCTGTGATCCAAAAACGAAACATCCTTTTTGGACCTTAACACCGGTAAAGAGGTTTTCACTTACAAACAAAATGATTATAGTTTAAATGTAAGATGACGACAAAGACACGAAACACACTTGTACCATAAAATTTGAAAGTCCGAATAGTGTCGGGTCAGATAAACTTCTGTAAGACTTACTGTAAATATAAGTCATACGTACCATGATTGACCCACATAGTGGACCACTGAGAGACGAGTACAAACGGACCCTGTAAGGAGTTAATGAGAACAGTATCACAGGACAGACCACTCACAGGGGAAAGTGAGAGTTCTCTCAAAGTCAAACCTCCTAGTCTAAGACACCAGTGTAACGCAAATCGACGTAACCCCACCGTCCGATTTGTCAGAACGGTTCACTCGGCCAATGTCACTTTGTCCGTCCCTGCTTTTCACTGTCGACGACGAGTTTGTAGCCCCTGACTCCACGGTGAGTTAAAGTCTCTACTTTGGTCTTTTGCATTTACAGAATCTTAGGTATTTTATTTCTTGAGCATATTCTAAATACAGAACTCACAAGTAAAAGGGTTCGACGATTGAAAAAGGAGATCGTTCCTCATGTTTAGGTCAGAGAAGTCAGGAAGTTACCTAGTGAACGACACACACTTCTTTGGTATTTTAGGTAGGGGAATTCCCCGAGTACCAAATCACCCCCTTCTATCCTTTCTTTACTTACTAATCGTACGTCACACTACTCGATAAACCTCTAATAATACAGACGGGTGTTTCGCAAATGTCATATCACATCACAAGGTCGCGGTAAAATTTTAAGTACTGGCACAATTTATAATTTTTAGAAGAGAAGGACTTCTAAGTCTTTCACCGTTCAAGGAGGAATAAAGAGGGGTGTGAAAGAATAAGGAGATGAAAAGAAGAAGAGGAGGAGGTGAAATAAGAATCTCCTTTTTTTATTAAGATAAGTTTAATTCCGTTAAGTTTTGTCTCGTATCACGAGATTATTACCGTGTTTTACGGATAACCACAGGGTCTAGCCCACAAGTCTTTTGTTCTTCCGGGTAATTTCTTCCTCCGTAAACACGGCTTAGACTTTTTACATACATACACACACGTACACACGCACACACACACCCTTATATCACTTTTCAAAGGATAAATGGGTAAAAAAGAAAAAATTTTTTAAAATTTATATTTAAATAAATAAAAAAAACCTCCGACTAATCAAATGTTATAACATAACCAAAACAGTATGTAGTTGTACTTAGACGGTGCCAACATGTGCACGAGGGGCAGGACTTGGGGGAGGATGGAGGGAGGGGTATGGTAGGATGTCTATTAGTAGTAACAATCGAAGAACAAAACAAAACAAAGAAAAGGTCCCGAGAAATACGTAAATGATCACTCATGTTTATATTTGAGAATAGATCGAGGGTCGAAGGTGTTTTTCAATCGTGCGATATGTGTGATAAAAGGGTTGAAGATTAAAAACGAAGAATTAACAGAACCTCTAATAACAAAATTTAAAGATGTACTATGAGAAGACATACTTACACGGTGGTAAGTAAGTCAAAGGATAATTATTTGTAAACTAAACAAAGGTTAAAAGATAATGTTTATAACAATACTATCTATTAGAACGACGACGACAACGATTCAGCAAAGTCAACACAGGCTGAGACACGCTGGGGTATCTGCCGTCGGGTGGTCCGAGGGGGTAGGGACCCTAAGTGGTCCGTTCTTGTGACCACACCCAACGGTAAATCTATTAGAACCTGTAGGTATTAAAGTAGACGTACTTTCATGTAGATATCTCATCTAAGAGTTTCACCTTACCGACCCAGTGTCCATTACATGTAAATAAATAAATTTAAAAATAAAGATAATTAAAAAAGGTCAAAATAATTTTATCTTAAACGTATAATACAAAATAAAATAAAATTTTTTAATAAATAAAATTAATCTCCGATTAATGAAATGTTATAACATAACGAAAACGATACTTTCACTTTCACTTCAGTGAGTCAGTACAGGTTGAGAAACGCTGGGGTACCTGACATCGGATAGTCCGAGGAAGCAGGTACCCCAAAAGGTCCGTTCTCACGACCTCACCTAACGGTAAAGAAAGAGGTCCCCTAGAAGGGTTAGGTCCTTAGCTTGGGCCGCGTAACGTCCGTCTACGAAATGGTAGACTCGGTGGTCCCTTCGGTAGCTGTACCTAGGTGGTACCCACATATAGAACTTGGACGAAAGGTGGAGGGGGAGGGGTATAGTAGGGAGACCCAGTAGGGTCACGTGGTCGGGGCTCGTAGGACATAGTACGTAGCCTGGACCTGATTGCTAAGTAAAGTGTATACTATTATATGTACAAAGTTACGGTAAGAGGGTTTAGTAGGGTAGGAGAGGGAGAGGGTGTCTCAGGTTTTCTGACAAGACATGTAGACACAGAGAAAACGACAGAGTGTATGTCCCAATAGTAATGGTAGAAAGATTTAAGGTATATATACGTAATCATATGACATAAACACAAAAAGAGAGACCGAATGAAGTGAGACATATTAGCCGAGGTCAAAGTAGGTGGAGTAATCTTGACTAAGTTTACATAAGAAAAATTACCGACTCATTATGAGGTAACACATATACATGGTGTCGAAAGAATAGGTCAACAGACGACTACCTGTAGATCCAAAGAAGGTACAGGACCGATGATATTTGTCACGACGCTACTTGTGACCCCATGTGTACAGAGAAAGTTAAGACCAAAGGAGTCACACATACGGGTCTTCACCCTAACGACCCAGTATACCGTCAAGATAAAGGTCAAAAAATTTCCTTAGAGGTGTGGCCAGAGAAGAAATCCATCACCGACATGATCAAACGTATGGGTGGTTATCACATACTCCCAAGGGAAAAGAGGTGTGGGAGAGGTCGTGAATAAGGAACATCTGGAACCTATCGTCGGTAAGACTGACCACACTTTACCATGAAGTAACACCAAAACTAAACGTAAAGAGACTATTACTCACTATAACTCGTAGAAAAGTACACAAACAATCTGTAACCTCTTCACAGACAAATCAAGAAACCGGGTAAAAAACTAACCCAGTAAATAAAAAGACCTTAACTCGACGTCCTCAACGAACATATAAAACCTCTAATCAAGAAACAGTCAACGAAGTAAACGATAATAAAAGAGGGTAAGACTTCCGACAGAAAAGTGGAACGAATCTCAAAGGAAACAACACGCCTTCGAAAATTAAAATTAATCCAGAGTAAACAAATAAAAACGAAAATGAAAGTTATAAGACCCTCCACCCAGTACCTCCTCGGACGACACTAAATATAGCCTCTCACAAAACGGATACAAGAGGAGATCAAAACCAAAGACCAGAATGTAAATCTAGGAATTAGGTAAAACTCAAATAAAAACACATACCACAATCTTTCACAAGACCAAAGGAAGAAAATGTTCACCAACTGGTCAAAAGGGTCGTGGTGAACAATTTCTCTGACAGAAAAAAGGTAACATATAAGAACGGAGGAAACAACTTCTATTCCACAGGTATCCACACACCTAAATAGAGATCCGAAAGATAAAACAAGGTGACTAGAATAAAGATAGAAACACGGACATGGTATGACAGAACTATTGACACCGAAACATCATCTCGGACTTCAGTCCGTTCAACTAACGAGGTCAAGGTAAGAATAAAGAGTTCTAACGAAACCGTTAAGCTCCAAAAAACATAAAGGTATGTTTAGAACTTCAATAAACAAGATCGAGACACTTTTTATGGCAACCATCGAACTATCCCTAACATAACTTAGACATCTAACGAAACTCATTATATGAGTAAAAGTGATATAACTAACAAGACTAGGTGCTTGTGCCATATAAAGAGGTAGATAATCACAGGAGAAACTAAAGAAAGTGGTTACAAAATATCAAAAGATATATATCCAGAAAACAAAGAAATCCATCTATATAAGGATTCATAAAATAAGAAAAGCAACGTTACCACTTACCTTAACAAAGGAATTAAAGAGATAAAAGAGTAATAATCACATATCCTTAAGTTCCCTAAAGACACACAACTAAAATATAGGACGTTGAAATGATATAAGTGACTAATCGGGATCATCAAAAGACCACCTCAGAAATCCCAAAAGACACATCTCCTAGTACAGTAGACGTTTGTCACTCTCAAAATGAAGAAGAAAAGGTTAAACCTAAGGAAACTAAAGAGAAAGACGAGACTGACGACACCGGTTTTGAAAGTCTTGATACAACTTATCATCGTCACTTTCCCCCGTGGGAACAAAACAAGGACTGAAAACCCCTTTACGAAAGTCAAAAAGTGGTAACTCCTGTTACAAACGACACCCAAACAGTATATATCGAAAATAATACGACTCCATACAAGGAAGAGAAGGACGAAAGACCTCTCAAAAATAGTATTTACCTCTCAAAAATAGTATTTACCTACAACTTAAAACAGTTTCCGGAAGAGACGTAGCTAACTCTATTAGTATACCGAAAATAAAAAGTTAAACAATTACACCACTTAATGTAACTAACTAAACGCCTATAACTTCTTAGGAACGTAGGACCCTATTTCGGGTACTACATACTAGAAAAATTACAGAACAACCTAAGACTAACGCTCTTAAAACAATTCCTAAAAACGTAGATACAAGTAGTCACTATAACCGGACATCAAAATAAATAAATAAATAAAAACACCGTAGAAACAGTCCAAAACCATAATCCCACTACCACCGGAGTATCTTACTCAAACCTTCAAATGGAAGGAGACATTAAAAGACCTTCTCAAACTCCTCCTATCCACAATCGAGAAGAGCTTTAAAAACCATCTTAAGTCGACACTTCGGCAGACCAGGACCCGAAAACAAACGACCTTCTAAAGACTAATGTCAAAGGTAAAGGTACGAGCACTACCCGGACAATTCTAAAGGATAAAGAAGGACCAAGTCAAAACCCATCAACATGAAAAGATTCTTAAACAGGTAAAGAAGGTGTAACAGGTAAAATAACCGTATATTAACGACTCTCATCAGAGAATACTAGGAAACATAAAGACACAGTAGACAACACTAGAGAGGTAAAAGTAAAGATTAAAATAACTAAACTAAAAAGAGGGAAACAAAGAACTACTCAGACGGATTACCAAACAGTTAAAATAAATAGGAAAGTTTCTTGTTCGAAAACCAAACAAACTAAAAACGATACCAGAGTAAAGAAAACGTAAATAAAGACGGGATTAAAAATTCTAAAGAAAGGAAGATGATTGGGATTCAAGAAGTAAAGAAGGAAAAGATCAACAAAATCCACATCTCAATCCAATAAATAAACTGAAAAAAGAACGAAGAACTCCATACGGACATAACGATACTTGGAAGGGGAATCGTGACGAAAATGTCACAAAGTGTCCAAAACCCAACAACACAAAAGTAAAAGTAAGTAAAGATACGTAAAAAACTAAAGAAAAAACTAAAGAAGATACTAAACAACCAATAAGTCGTCTGCACAAGTCGAAGGTATACAACCTTAAAAATTATCAAAAAGAGGACATTAACTCTAGATTAGAATGACGTAATACCAGTCTTTTCTACGAACCTTACTAAAGTTAAAAAAACTTAAATGGTGCCGACCTAAATACCGGGTAAATCCTACACTAAATAGGACCTCTTCCAAGGTACACGCGAACTCTTTTTCCACTTCAAGCAAAAAAACTTCACTTTACAGAATATCTATAGTTAATCCAGATTGACCAGATAACATAGTAAATTTCAAACATAAAGGAACAATTAAAAGACAAATCAACTAGATAGGTATCCACGCTTACCCCATAATTGTAGAGGGTGATAATAACACAATAACAATTAAAGGAGAAAGTATGTACAATCGTAAACAGAATGTATAACGACACGAGGATTCAACCCACGTATATATAAATATTAACAATATAGAAGAAGAACCTAACTAGGAAACTAGTAATACATCACCGGAAAAAACGGAGAAAAGTGTCGGAAACAAAATTTCAGATAAAATAGCCTATACTCATAACGATGAGGACGAAAGAAAACCAGAGATAAACGCAACTCATTAAAAAAGGTCGGGAAGTGAAAGTCACACATACACAGGGAACAAAACTCCACCCAGAGAACATCTGTTGTATATCTCCCCAGAACAAAAACATAGGTAAGTCGGTCAGAAACAGAAAACCAACCCCGTAAGTTGGATAAATGTAAATTCCATTAATAACTATTCATACTAGAGTAACGGTAAATGAAATAACAAAACCCAAACTCAAATATGTGGGAAAAGCACAAAGAACAGATCTCTTCTAGGAAATCATAAACAACCTCTCGACCAAACCACCATGGCTTAAGAGAGTCGAAAACGAACAGACATTTCGAAAACTAAAGAGGAAGTATAAACTTATTCTAAGAACGACTCATGTCATTAGACCCGACATCCAATAAAAGAAAGTAGTGAAATTCATACGGGACGGTAAGGGAGGACCGGACCTCAAAGATAACTTTCTAGTCCACAATAGGACTACCCTTGGGGGACACACAATAAACAACAAAAAGGGAACGACGAAAATTATTAACAAGAAACACAAACTAGAAACAATTAAACTAATTATACACGGAACCCCATAAAGTGGAACCCAAATAGGACAAACCCTGAGAGACCCAAAGAACTTGAACCCACTAATAAAGGAAGGGAAAATCCCTGCAAAAGTTGATAATAGAGGAGTTCACAAAAGAGTACCAGAAAGAAAAACAGAAGAAGAAGACCCTGAGGATGTTAAGCTTACAACCCCGGTAATTGTAACAGGGTCTCCAGAGACTTTAACAGGAGTAAAGAAAATTAAGAAAAAAGAACAAAGAAGAGTCTATATATAAAGATGGTAAGACAGAAGATGGAGTGATTAGAATAGAAGACGGAGACAATAAGATGATAAACAAGGGAGGTCTCACAAAAACTAGAGTAAATAACGTAATAAGTAATATATAACTGATAAAAATAAAGAAGAGTCAAGTCAAGTCAAGTCAACGAGTCAGCACAGGCTGAGAAACACTACGGTACTTGACGTCGTGAGGTCCGCAGGGATAGGTAGTGGTAGAGGGCCTCAAGTGAGTTTGAGTACAGGTAGTTCAGTCAATACAGTAGGTCGGTAGAGTAGGAGACAGCAGGGGAAGAGGAGGATGGTCGTTAGGGAGGATCGTAGTCTCAGAGAAGGTTACTCAGTTGAGAAGCGTACTCCACCGGTTTCATGACCTCAAAGTCGAAATCGTAGTAAGGAAAGTTTCTTGTGGGTCCCAACGGGAGGAAATCTTACCTGACCAACCTAGAGGAACGTCAGGTTCCCTGAGAGTTCTCAGAAGAAGTTGTGGTGTCAAGTTTTCGTAGTCAAGAAGTCGTGAGTCGGAAGAAGTGTCAGGTTGAGAGTGTAGGTATGTCCTGGTGACCTTTTTGATATCGGAACTGATCTACCTGGAAACGACCGTTCATTACAGAGACGAAAAGTTATACGATAGATCCCACCACTATTGAAAGGAAGGTTCCTCATTCACAGAAAATTAAAGGACCGACGTCAGTGGTAGACGTCACTAAAACCTCGGGGTTTTTTATTTCAGACTGTGATAAAGGTGGAAAGGGGTAGATAAAGGGTACATCACTACCCTGGTCTACGGTACTAGAATCAAAAGACTTACAACTCGAAGTTCGATTGAAAAAGTGAGAGGAAAAAGTGAAAGTAGTTCTCCGAAAAATCGAGGAGAAGTAAAAGACGGTATTTCCACCACAGTAGACGTATAGACTTCAATAACTATAAAGAGGACCGTTAGAACTAAGTTCGGACACGAAGAAGGTCGGGTCGCAAAGAGCACTACATGAGACGTATCTTCAATTTATTCGTCCAACTACTATATGTCGGAACTACATGAGGAAAAGGATAAACCTTGGTCAGACAACAAGGTACAGGTCGAGATTGACAACGAAGGACTGGACGTATGTCTAAAGAGTTCACGGTCCAGTCCACCAGACCATAAGGGTACAGAAAGTCTTAACAGGTGTCAAGTAACAATAGGTGTGTCAGTTTCCGAAACCATATCAGTTATCCCTTCTTTATCTATAAAAAAGACCTTGAGAGAACGAAAAAGGTACTAGGTCGCCTACAACCGTTAAACTAGAGACCAAGGAGACGGAAAAGATTTCGTTCGAACTTGTAGACCTTCAAGTATCAAGTACATAACGACTACGGACCGAACCTCTTAAAACTCGTAATGAAATGATCGTACACTCTACTCACGTTAACACACCATCAAACTCGTAGGAAACCGTACCGGAAAGAAACCCTAACCTTACTTTTGACTGGAAAAGGTCAGGACACCGGTGACGACTCAAAAGGTTTAAACGACCGTATAACTCACATCGTGAAAGTGTCGTAGTAGAAAGTCCTAAACTTTATCGAGTTGACCTTACGGTAGTGGAGGTGATCGAAACAAGTATCACTACGAAAGATTCCGGGTGAATTGAAGTGTAAGGTCCTACAGACCGAGATCCACTCACTAGTGTATCCAGGAACAATTTGGAAAGAACGTAACAGAGTTAGGAACAGAGGTCCGATAAATAGACATTGAGGTAAAACAAAAGTTCTAAAACCTAGTAAAAGTGATAGTAATAAGCCTTAAGAAATAGTCCATCTAAGGGATAGAGAAGGAGAAAACAAAACCAATCACCCGTAAATAAGACAAGGAAATGGACGACCCGTAAAGAGAAGGAGAAGTAAAACGAATATAATGACACAAACCCCACCGGAAAGACATAAGACCGTCAAACATCTCAAGAGAAATAACACCTCAAAGGAGTGACACCCACCCCAACCTACCTACCGAACAGTTCTAAAGGACCAATCCCTTCGAACACAGTCACAAGACCACCCACCTTCACCTAAAGAAGAGAAACCTCACGTTACTTCACAGGTCATTACTC
>SJYO01032032.1:0-30000 GCA_006410555.1 Capra ibex
TTTTCCAGGCAAAAGTAAGGTTAGGGTTTCTTTCCGTTACGGTTTCTTACGAGTTTGATGGTGTGTTAACGTGAGTAGAGTGTACGATCATTTCATTACGAGTTTTAAGAGGTTCGGTCCGAAGTCGTTATGCACTTGGCACTTGAGGGACTACAAGTTCGACCAAAATCTTTTCCGTCTCCTTTGTCTATAGTTTAACGGTTGTAGGCGGACTAGTACCTTTTTCGTTCTCTCGAGGTCTTTTTGTAGATAAAGACGAAATAACTGATACGGTTTCGGAAACTGACACACCTAGTGTTATTTGACACCTTTTAAGACTTTCTCTACCCTTATAGTCTGGTGGACTGGACGGAGAACTCTTTAGACATACGTCCAGTCCTTCGTTGTCAATCTTGACCCGTACCTTGTTGTCTGACCAAGGTTTATCCTTTTCTTCATGCAGTTCCGACATATAACAGTGGGACGAATAAGTTGCAGATACGTCTCATGTAGTACTCTTTACGACCCGACCTTCTTTGTGTTCGACCTTAGTTCTAACAGCCCTCTTTATAGTTATTAGAGTCTATACGTCTACTGTGGTGGGAATACCGTCTTTCACTTCTCCTTGATTTTTCGGAGAACTACTTTCACTTTCACCTCTCACTTTTTCAACCGAATTTCGAGTTGTAAGTCTTTTGCTTTTAGTACCGTAACCAGGGTAGTGAAGTACCATTTATCTACCCCTTTGTCACCTTTGTCACAGTCTGAAATAAAAACCCCCGAGGTTCTAGTGACGTCTACCACTGACGTCGGTACTTTAATTTACTGTGAATGAGGAACCTTCTTTTCAATACTGGTTGGATCTATCATATAAGTTTTCGTCTCTGTAATGAAACGGCTGATTCCAGGTAGATCAGTTCCGATACCAAAAAGGTCATCAGTACATACCTACACTCTCAACCTGACACTTCTTCCGACTCGTGGTTTCTTAACTACGAAAACTTGACGCCACAACCTCTTCTGAGAACTCTCAGGGAACCTGACGTTCCTCTAGGTTGGTCAGGTAAGACTTCCTCTAGTTGGGACCCTAAAGAAACCTTCCTTACTACGATTTCGACTTTGAGGTCATGAAACCGGTGGAGTACGTTTCTCAACTGAGTAACCTTTTCTGAGACTACGACCCTCCCTAACCCCCGTCCTCCTCTTCCCCTGCTGTCTCCTACTCTACCGACCTACCGTAGTACCTGAGCTACCTGAACTCAGACTCACTTGAGGTCCTCTACCACTACTTGTCCCTCCTGACCGTACGACGCTAAGTACCCCAACGTTTCCCAACCTGTGCTGACTCACTGACCTGACTTGACTTGACTTGGAACTAATAGGTAACCTTCCTGACTAAGACTTCGACTTCGAGATTATGAAACCGGTAGACTACGCTTATCGGTTGAGGAACCTTTTCTGGGACTACGACCCTTTCTAACTTCCGTTTTCCTCTTCCCCATCGTCTCCTACTCTACCAATCTATCGTAGTGGTTGAGTTACCTGTACTTAAACTCGTTCGAGACCCTCTATCACCTCCTGTCCCCTCGGACCGTACGACGTCAGGTACTCCAGAGTCTCAGTCTGTACTAAATCCCTGACTTGTTGTTCTTGTTTATGTGTGTGTGTGTGTGTCTGTGTGTGTGTGTGTATATATGTTACAAAAGAAATACGTACTTAGGTAGTTACCAGTGAATTCAACGAAGGGACAGAACCGATAACATTTTTTGACGGAGTCATTTGTACCCCCACAACAAGTCAACGATTCAACACAGACTGATAAAAACTGGGGTACCTGACGTCGTACGGTCGAGGAGATAGTAGGTGACAGAGGGTCTCAAACGAGTTTGAGTACAGGTAACTCAGTTACTACGATAGATTGGTAGAGCAGAAGACGGTGGGAGAAGGGGTAAACGGAAACTAGAAAGGCTCGTAACCCCATAAAAGGTTCCTCGGTCGAGAAACACAGTCCACCGGTCACATGACCTCAAAGTCGAAGTCGTTGTCAGGAAGTTACCCATAAGTCCTAACTAAAGGAAATCTCAACTGACCAAACTAGAGGAACGTCAGATTCTCTGTGAGTTCATAAGAAGTCGTGGTGTTAAGTTTTCGTAGTCAAGAAGTCGTGAGTCGAAAGAAATACCTGGTTGAGAGTGTAGGTATTCTGATGACCTTTTCGGTATCGAAACTGATATGACTGGTAACAGCCGTTTCACTACAGAGACTAAAAATTATGTGACGGATGTAAACAGTATCGAAAGGAAGATTCCTCGTTCTTAGAATTAAAGTACCGACGTCAGTGACAGACGTCACTAAAACCTCGGGGGTTTTTCTTTTAGACAGTGACGAAGGTGTAAAGGGGGAAGATAAACAGCACTTCACTACCCCGACCTACTGTACGAGAATCAAAAAATTTATTACATCAAAGTTCGGTCACAAAAGTAAGAGGACAAAGTGGGAGTAGTTCTCCGAGGAATCAGGGAGAAGTGAAAGACGGTAATCTCACCATAGTAGACGTATAGACTCCAACAATTATAAAGAAGACCATTAGAATTAAGATCGAACACTAAGTAGTTCGGGTCGTAAATTGTACTACATGAGACGTATATTCAATTTATTCGTTTTACTGTTATAAGTTGGAACAGTATGATGAAAGGGGTAAAACTTGGTCAGGTAACAAGGGACAAGTCAATATTATCAACGAAGAACTGAACGTATGTCTATAGAATCCTTTGTTTATTTCACCAGATCATGAGGGTGGAGAAATTCTTAAAAGGTGTCAAACAACTCTAGGTATGTCACTTTCCGAAATCGCATCTGTTACTTCGTCTTCATTTACAAAAAGGTCTTAAAGGAACGAAAGAGGTACTAGGTTACTTACCACTGTTAAACTAGAGACCAAGAAGACGGAGACGCTTTAGGTCAAACATATATACTTTCAAGAGTCAAGTGTATGACGACTTCGGAGTCAAGTCAAGTCAGCGAGTCAGCACAGGCTGAGAAACGTTGGGGTACTTAACGGAGGACCGCACGACGCTAAGTACCCCAGTGTTTCTCAGCCTGTGCTGACTCGCTGACTTGACTTGACTTGACTCCGGAGGGACAGGTCGTGGTTAAGGGCCTCAAGTGAGTTTGAGTGCAGGTAGCTCAGGCACTACGGTAGGTCGGTAGAGTAGGAGACAGCAGGGGAAGAGGAGGACGGGGGTTAGGGAGGGTCGTAGTCTCAGAAAAGGTTACTCAGTCGAAGCGGACTCCACCGGTTTCATGACCTCAAAGTTGAAGTCGTAGTAAGGGAGGTTTCTCTCGGGTCCCGACTAGAGGAAGTCTTACCTGACCAACCTAGAGGAACGTCAGGTTCCCTGAGAGTTCTCAAGAGGTTGTGGTACCAAGTTTTCGTAGTTAAGAAGCCGCGAGACGGAAGAAGTGTCAGGTTGAGTGTAGGTATGTACTGGTGACCTTTTTGGTATCGGAACTGATCTGCCTGGAAACAACCGTTTCGTTACAGAGACGAAAAGTTATATGATAGATCCAACCAGTATTGAAAAGAAGGTTCCTCATTCGCAGAAAATTAAAGTACCGACGTTAGTGGTAGACGTCACTAGAACCTCGGGGTTTTTTATTTCAGACTGTTACTAAGGTGACAAAGGGGTAGATAAAGGGTACTTCACTACCCTGGTCTACGGTACTAAAAGTAAAAGACTTACAACTCGAAATTTCGGTTGAAAAAGTGAGAGGTGAAAGTGAAAGTAGTTCTCCGAAAAATCAAGGAGAAGTGAAAGACGGTATTCCCACCACAGTAGACGTATAGACTCCAAAATATATATATATATATATAAGACCTTGGGAGAACGAAAAAGGTACTAGGTTGTCTACAACCGTTAAACTAGAGACCAAGGAGACGGAAAAGATTTTGGTCGAACTTGTAGACCTTCAAGTGCCAAGTGCATAACGACTTCGGTCCGAACCTCTTAAAACTTGTAATGAAATGATCGCACACTCTACTCACGTTAACACGTCATCAAACTCGTAAGAAACCGTAACGGAAAGAAACCCTAACCTTACTTTTGCCTGGAAAAGGTCAGGACACCGGTGACGACTCAAAAGGTGTAAACGACCGTACAACTCACGTCGTGAAAGTGTCGTAGTAGAAAGTCCTATACTTTTTCGAGTTGACCTTAAGGTAGTGGAGGTGATTGAAACAAGTATCACTACGAAAGATTCCGGGTGAACTGAAGTGTAAGGTCCTACAGACCGAGATCCACTCACTAGTGTGGTAGCACTAATAGACCCAGTACTTCTAGAAAAAACATATCAAGAAGATACATAAGAACGGTGGAGAAGAATTATAGAAGACGAAGACAATCCAGGTCTGGTAGACAGGAAATAGCTCGGGTAGAAACGTACTTTACAAGGGAACCATAGAGATTAAAAGAACTTCTCTAGAGATCAGAAAGGGTAAGACAAGAAAAGGAGATAAAGAAACGTAACTAGCGACTTCTTCCGAAAGAATAGAGAAGAACGATAAGAAACCTTGAGACGTAAGTCTACGAATATAGAAAGGAAAAGAGGAAACGAAAAGTGAAGAGAAGAAAAGTGTCGAAAAACATTCCGGAGGAGTCTGTCGGTACAACGAAAAAACGTAAAGAAAAGGTACCCCTACCAGAACTAGGGACAGAGGACATGTTACAGTACTTGGAGTAAGGTATCAAGTAGTCCGTGAGATAGATAGACTAGATCAGGGAAATTAGATAAAGAGTGAAGGTGACATATTAGTATTCCCTAAACTTCGGATCGAACTTCATAAAACTCGGATTAGAACGATCGTACACTTTACTCGGGTTGACATGTCATCAAACTCGTAAGAAACCGTGACGGGAAGAAACCCTAACCTTACTTTTAACTGGAAAAGGTCGGGACACCGGTGACGACTCAAAAGGTTTAAACGACCGTATAACTCATATCATGAAATTGTTATAGTAGAAAATCACAAACTTTATCGAGTCGACCTTAAGGTAGTGGAGGTGATCGAAACAAGTATCATTACGAAGGATTCCGGACGAACTGAAGTGTAAGGTCCTACAGACCGAGATCCACTTACTGGTGTGGTAACACCAATAGACCCAGTAATTCTAGAAAAAACATATAAAGAAGACACATAAGAACGATGGAGAAGAATTAGAGAAGACGAAGATAATCCAGGAATTACAAATCCAGGAACTTACACGGGTAGCAACGTACTTTACAAGGTAACGATAGACGATAAAAGAACTGTTCTAGAGATCAGAAAGTGCAAGACGACAAAATGAGATGAAGAATCGTAATAAGTATATTTTTCTGAAAGAAAGAGGGGAGTGATAACAGGTCTTGAGACGTAAGTCAACCCATATAGAAAGCGAAAGAGAGAACGGAAAACAAAGAGAAGAAAAGAATCGACAAATATTTCGGAGGAGTCTGTTGGTGAAACGGAAAAGAGTAAAGAAAAAGAAACCCTACCAAAACCAGTGACGGAGGACATGTCACAATACTTGGAAGTAGACATAAAGAAGACTGTGAGACAGATGGTCTAGATTAGGGAACTTAGATAAACAGTGGAGGTGACATATTTTTATTCCCAAAACTAAATCCAGTATGGGTTTACCTGATCACCAAAGGGGGTGAAAGAAAGTAAATTTGAACTTAAAACGTTATTCCTCGACTACTAGTCTCGGTGTCAGTCGAGGACCAGAACAAAAACGACTGACATATCTCGAGGAGGTAGAGACCGACGTTTCTTGTATTAGACTAAAACCATAACTGGTAGACCACTATAGGTGAACATCTCAACAGAGAACAAAACAACTTTTTACCACAAAAGATACTGGTCGGACAAGAGAATAATTTTGAGACAATCGGAAACGGGACGAAGTAAAACATGAGGTTCGGGTTTGAACGGACAATGATGTCCATAGAGAACTGAAGGAAGAAGATGTAAGGTTAAGGGATACTACTTTCCCTATATAGAAAAATCATAATCAAGATCTTGAACATCCGGAAGTATCTTGACACGTTGAAGTCGAAGTCGTAGTCACCAACCCCGTATCTGAACCTAAAGACACTGTAACTTACCAAACGGAACCTTTACTGGTTCTGGTAAGACAGTAAAAACTCTAACATGGGTTCATGACGTAAAGTCTGAGAAAACAACTGATAATCCCAATGAGGTAAAGAAGTTTCCCTAAGAAAGGGTGTCATCATCTATATCACGAGTAGACTTAATTTGAACGGGTAAGGTCAGGTAAAATCAAGTGACTAAGGATTATGCAGTTACGAGTTAGAACGGTACAGGACAAACTGGTACAGGTAAAATGGAACTAAGTACCTGGATTGTAAGGTCCAAGAGTACGTTATAACAAGAAATGTGAAATGAAAATGGTGGTCTGTGTAGGTGTTGACCCTCAGTGAAGGTGAACCCGGGTCGGTAAAGTAAGAGAGACCTCGATAATCATTAACGGGAGACGAGAAGGGGTCATCGTATAACCTGTAGAAGACTGTACACCCTAGTAGAGGACGACAGTATAGAAAAAAGGAAAAGTATGACAGGTACCCTAAAAGAGTCGTTCTTATAACCTTACGCAACGGTAAAGGAAGAGGTCACTTGGTACAAACAGTCTTCAGAAGGGACAATAAGTAGACAGAATCTACCGGGATGTGCCGTACCGAGTATCGAAGTAACTCAATACGTTCTACGAAGCGATACTGTTCCGATACTAAGTACTTCCCCTAATTAGGGTATGAGGATTTAATAAGGAGTAGGAGGGGGAAAGGAGAAACTATCGGTATTCAAACACAAGATACTGATACTCAGACAAAGAAAAAACAAACATAAAAAAAAAATCAAAGGTGTATATATACTATAGTATATTATAAACAAAAACAGACATAATGAATGAAGTGGTTCATATTATAAGAGATCCAGGTAAGTACAAAGACTTGTACCGTTATAAAGAAATAAAAAATACCGACTCATTATAAGGTAACACATATATATGGTATGGAACAATTCAGTCAGTAGACAACTACCCGAGAACCTAACGAAGGTAAAGATTTATCACGAAGATACTTTAACCCAACGTAAATAGAAAAACTTAATCCTAAAAGTAAAAAAGGTCTATATATGGGTCCTCACCTTAACGACCTAACATACCATCAAGATAAAATCAAAAGTTTCCTTGGAGGTATGTTAAAAGGTATCACCGACATGGTTAAATGTAAAGGTGGTTGTCAAAATCTACCGAATCAAATGAGGTGTGGGAAAGGTCGTAAATAATAAACATCCGAAAAACTACTATCACTAATACTGGTACACTCCATTGTGGACTGTCACTAAAACTAAACGGAAAGAGATTATTAATCACTACGACTCGTAAAAAATACACGAACAACCGGTAGACGTACAGAAGAAACCTTTTTACAGATAAATCTAGAAGACGGATAAAAAACTAAGTTAAGAAACTAAAAAACTATAGTTCAAAACACTCGACAAATATATAAAACCTATAATTGGGGAACAGTCAGTGTAGTAAACGTTTATAAAAGGGACAAGATATCTAACAGAAAAATAAAACAACTACCAAAAGAAACGACATTCTATTCGTCCCTTAAAATACTAGTCCGGTACTCACCATTAGTTTACCCTTTTATAACCATGTACCATCATATAATTTTAATTCTTCGACACAAATAGTTTTCTATGGTGATTGTTCAGATTGCTCACTTTCCTGTTTAGTGTCTCATACATTTCTATAAACATAATGTATATAGGTTGTTTTAAAATATAGATCTTATATGTATGAGTGTGATACCTTATGACATATCATTACTCTTATTTACTTAATAACGATGTATAATATTATACCTATATACTTAGAGTGTTTGTGTTATAACCCACTTTCTACGGTCTATACTTTCTAATGTATATTATATTAAGAAAAGATATTCCAAGGTTTTGTATATTTTAGTTAGATACTACAATCTTCAATGGAAACAATCTCAATGGAAACTCTCTATCACTGTTCCTTACCTTATATTCCACCTCCCCCTCAAGACCCCATTACAAGTTAAAAAAAAAAACTAGACCTACGATCAATATCCCACACTAGTGAAATTCTTTTAAGTAGTACAGTATGTAAATTTTATATACATCAAAAGACAAATACCATATGAAGTTTTGACATGAAATTTTTAACCTAACCGTTTATCTTTTTACTCACACGAGGTCCAAACCTATACCTTTTTATTCAGTACTCTCCTGTAACCATAAAATCGTAATTTAATAAACGACAAAAGATAAAACAACTATAAATTAAAATTTTAAGTACATAGTCCATTCGAATTTTATATCACTATAATTTAATATTTCATTTAAAGGAGGTTAATTTTCTATTTAAAATTTTTTAATTTTCTTCATTTAGGTTTTCTGTTTTGACGTTTCCCGGAAAAAAAAAATTTACTATTTACACTACAAACTACCACATGGAGAAGAGGTTGGTATTTTTTCCAGGTTTTATTTGAGTTTTGGGAAGTCGGAGATGAAGAATCATTAGGTATCAACGGAGTTCCCGTAAGTATTTCGTCATAGTCGGGTCCCGAGAAGAAAATTCGAGAAACAAAACCGAGAACCCCTAAATCGAACTAAGGAAAACTCGAATCATTACATAAATTTTTCTATAAACAATAGAAAGTAGGTCATAAAAATCTACAAAATATCTTCTTTCAATAACAGTTCTATAGAGTGTATGTAACAACGGTCTTTACCTTCCACATCAATGTAAAGACATAAGACTATTAAGGGTTTAAGGACAGAGGAAGGGACTGGAGTGGGAAGTATAGATTCTCTATAGAGTATATGGACAAAGTGTAGAAGTGAACAGATTATCCGTAGAGTTTACATGACACAAGTTTTATCTTGAAAACTAAAAGGAGAGTTTGGTCAAGGAGGGGATCAGAAGGAGTAGAGTCGTGATAAATTTGTATATTATTCGGTCTTTAGACTTACATTAGGATCTACAGAGGAAAAAGGAGTGAGGGATGTAGCCGTGTAAGACAGTTTAGGTGAGGTTTATTATATGAATTAAGGAAGTGAGGAAAAGTAGAGGTGACATTGGGTAAAAGTTCTGGGGTAGTAGAGAAAGGGTGCGATGAAGGTATCGGAGGAATAAATAGACAAAGGTAAGAGTTGAAAAAAACATGTTTTTACATGACTGACACAGTTAGAGGACGAATTTCAGACAGGTATGAGGATCTTACTTAAAGATTGAGGAACAGTGTCGGAAGTTAAGGGAACAGGCGACTAGGTTTTGAGTTTCTCCTGACCAATTGACCTGTCGTGGAGTGGGAAGATATTCACCCCGTAGACGATGAGTGAAGGTTGTATAACAGTGGAACGGTTCACTCCTAGGTGTTAATAGTCAAGAAAAACTATGAAAGGTTCTCTTGATCTTTAGATCCAGATCTATTCTATAGAAGACTAAAAATTAATAACTGTCAATTTCTATTTTGGTTTTACTTTGTTTCTCTTTATTCTCTTTTGTAACACGTCCGGTTTAGTTTGTGGAGACGGTCGATGATTAAACGATGATTGGAACCGGGCTCTACTAGACGGGACGAACTGAGAGGTCGACCAGGAAAAAGACTGAGACGGGATCCGATTGATCGACATCGTCTGTGACAGTTTCGGGAGATTATAGGGAGTCTAGAAAATAACGTCACGTAAAAGTGAAAGGTTTACCGGTAATAGACGTAGAAACACGGACCAACTAAAACGACTTCTAAACCTTCCAGTGAGACCAGTACCTCTTGTCGGTAACTGGTTACTGAAGTTGAGAATGAGGAACTCAACCCATTAAAACTCTGCACACAAAACAGGGTAAAGGTCCTCAAAGGACTCCATAATCCTGACAATGGGTGACACATCGACCGAATAAATATATGGGAAATGACTGACGGAAATAAAGAGACACAGTAAAAAGGTGACTGGATGACCATAAGGGGAGTAAAGGGTTATTTGATGAACGTGAGTTTGAGAACAGAGTCTCAGACGAAGACCTTCTTGATTTTGACTCTATTACCGAAAAAAAGTAAAAGAGGTTGTTCAGTTCGAACAAGGACGACGTTCAGAAAACGGAAACGACAAAGTTTGGAGATAAGTACACAAGAAAGGAGTCTACAAGAGTACCAAGTAGGGAAAGAAACAAGGGTAGAGTCAAGTTTTCAGTGGAGACGTCTGTCCGGTACGTTCTGATGAGTATAACATTATCAAGGAGGGAAAGAAAGTGACAGTCAAAATAAAAGGGATACTGGAAAAGTGACAGTGTTCAATAGAAACATTAAATGAACAAGTGCTCAAATAACAGATAAATGGAAGTTATAATCGAGGAACTCTCGTTCTTAGAACTGACTGAACAAACGACGGGATAGTACTCTCGTCCCGTGATTAAGTTACTTGTTTACCACTTAAAGGTATTAAGAATCTCAAATACAGGTGAAAGGGATCATGAGAAAGTAGACTAAGAGACAAGAATTGGACTGGGGGTCCTACTGTTTCGGTCATGTCTGTCCGTTTTCCGTTTGAAGGACTGACCATCCATTACGTTTAGGGAGAGAGTGTAAACACAGAAATCTTCAGAGGAACTCATATAAAGTCAATACTTAGGGAAAGGAGATTCAGAATTATTATAAAAACTAAAAATTGAAGAAAAACAATTTTTAGGGTTAAACGAAAAAAAAAGACGAGAGTGAGAAGTGTGACCGTATAACTGTCAACTTCGACCTTCGTGGTAAAGGTTAAAGGAAGGGTCAGTAAAAGAGGACGTTTAGTGACTCGCAGAGAGAGTGATAATAGGAAGATAGCGACTGTACTGATGACAACAGACATCATAGACCACAGACTATACCCGTACAAAACGTGGGGGAGAGGGTTAAAGGTCGATTTCAGTAGAACTAGTCTAGCCGTTCAGAGGTCCGTTGGTGTAAGAAGGGATCACTCTACGTGACCTAGGAATCGGTTTTCGGATAGTAAGGTCATAGAATTCGGTAACGGGTTCTTTTTGTTTAGACGTGTCGAGATTGGGAAGAGACGTAGAGGTCGACACGACCGACGGCGGTGGGGGTGTGGATCAGAGTTCCCTGGAGATTGGAGAGTCAATCGGGACGTCGTCGACTCTACATCTGTTTAGGATAAAGGGAACCAAGTCTACTCTGTTATAACCTTAAAGAGTTTTCCTTTAAACGATTCTTTGTTTCACTTTTTGTTTTAGTCTCTCTCCCTCCCTCTCCCCCTCTTTCTTCTGTTTTCGAATCCTTTTCTACGTAATGTCTCAGGGTTAAGGAATAGGACTCTATTGATGTGAGACTGACGTCTAACCAAACCAACCATGTTAAATGTCCTGTGTGTCTATACTCTTATATTAGGAAGTTGGAAAGTGTTTCCCCTTTACCTCTATCCCACCCCCTCCCCGAATGTCCTTCCCTCTTTGTCAGAAACACACAGACCTGATAAAGTAAGGTACCTTTACCATGGGTTATTTCATATACCCGATAAGGTAGTCGAGGCCTCCTCGTCCTTTAGGGTAGATGGTCGGAAACAATGCGACCTTCGACGGACGTTGGAACAACTTGAAATAACCGAGACTATCAAAAATCACCTAAGAAATCCTAAAAGATGTATAATCTCACACAGTCCCGAAGGGACTATCGAGTTAACCATTTCTTAGACGGACGTTACGTCCTCTGGGACCAAGCTAAGGACCCAACCCTTCTAGGGGACCTCTTCCCTATCCGATCCGTGAGGTCATAAGAACCCGAAGGGAACACCTAGTCGACCATTTCTTAGGTGGACGTTACACCCTTTGGACCCAAGTCAGGGACCTGACCTTTCTAGGGGACCTCTTCCCTTTTCGATGGGTGAGGTCATAAGACCAGACCTCTTAAGGTACCCGACATATTAGACACCCCAGCGTTTCTCAGCCTGTCCTGACTCTCTGAAAGTGAAAGTTTCTTGTACGGCAGACTTTTATCTCCATAAAAATGCAGAAGGAAAGGTTATACGTATAGAAAATAAGACAAAAGAACAGATTAACGGAATCTAGAAGGTCATGTCACAACTTATCTTAACCGTTCTCACCTTTAAACAGAATAAGAACCAGAATCGTCCTTCGAAGGTTAGAAAGTCGTCATACATACTACAATTGACACCTAAAGTATATCTACGGCCGAGTGAGAAAGTCACTGGGTATGAATAACATTTTGAGACGATATGAAAAAAGTAGAAGAAAGAAGTAAAATAAAAATTGGAGGAAATGAAAAACATGTCTGAAGGTCCACCACGATCACCATTTCTTGGACGGACGGTTACGTCCTCTGAATTCTCTGTAACCAGGTTAGGGACTCAGCCCTTCTAGGGGACCTCCTCCCGTACCGTTGGGTGAGGTCATAAGAACGGACCTCTTAGGATACCTGTCTCCTCGGACCGTGTGATGTCAGGTACCCCAACGTTTCTCAACCTGTGTTGACGTCACTGAATCGTGGTGAAAAACATGTAAAAGAGGGTCATTTTCAGATTGAACAGAGACGTCACCATTTCTTTAGTTCGTATCTTTCCGAACTAAAAGAAAGTAGGTAGACAAGTCGTTCACAAATAATTTACAAATACGGTTGTGACAGGATTCAAGAATGTCTATATTATGATTTATTTTATTTCAGGTATAGGAGTACCTCAAGTATAAGACCACTACTTGGATCTGTCATTTATTTATCAGTGCTATTTATATTATTTTCCATTTAAGTCTCTTCCTTTTTTCAGTCCGCGACACCCTCCCTTGATGAAATATCACTTTCCAGTCCCTTTCGGGAGACCTTTCCACTGTAAAACCGACTATAAACTTACTATTTTTTTCTCGTTCCGTAGTCTTCTCGAATCTCTTCTTACAAGATCTTCTTCCTTGTTCATGTTTCCGGAACTCCGTCCTTATTTGGACGGCTCACTCTCTCTTCCCGTTGATGCTTCCGTCAGGTTACATACACCTCGTCTCCCTCCCTCCTTCTCTCGCCCTCCACTACTCCTGTCCATTCAGTAGTCCGTTTCTACAACCTCAATTGACTCACACTACCCTTCCACAATTTGACCCCTATGACGTTAGATTCAATCGTTTTAAGGGTAGACCGACTGTAGACACGGATAGGACCTATAATCCGAAACACTTCGGGTCCAAAGTGACCTCAACCAAGTCTTTCAGTCCCATCACTCTCTCGGGTAATTGGAGGTGTCGAAAGGGAGTGTGTCGTCGGTCTTCCTAAGAAGACTTTATGCAATCTAGTACAAAGAGGTACGGAATTTTGAGAGGGTGACAAGGGATAAAGAGACTTTCACTTATAGGAGGTACCGGAAGATCAGGGATGTTATAGACGGCGAGGGGTACGGAGAGAAGGGAGGAACGTGTAGTGAGAGTAGGAGTGAATGAACGGAGATTGGTATGGTCGAAGGAACCGATCAGGATATGATCGGTTCGTACGTGGGGGGCTGTTCCGGAAACATGAATGACCAACAGGGGAAACAAACCTTATGAAAGGAGGTCTATAGACGAATTTATAGTGGAACAGTCTCTCCGGATCTTACTGACTACGATAAGAGAAAGACTGAAGTAGATAGTGAGAGTAGGTAAACGAACGACACAAGATCAGTGTAACCAGATGAGTTACAACGTAAAGTCACAAAGAACATAGAGAGATATATGAATAACCATTTATCTACATTTATATCTATATATGGAAGTTTCACTATTTGTATCACGTGTATACTAAAACAGAGGAAAATGTAAATAATAAAAAAATTTTATATTTAACACTCGTAAAATATTCGGGATTTATAAAAGGGGGTTTATACTAATATTACCAACCATCAAAGAGTTTCTTAACTTCAAGATCCTAGTTCTCAGTATGGGAGACCATATGAAACCCCCTCCTTTCCTCCAAACAGAGTACATGTCACTCATAACGAAGAGACAAGGTATACAAATAGGAACGATGATAGAGGGAAACGAAAGAAGACGGTGGTGGATTTTGAGGACTTGATATATCAAGTGGAAGTAAACTACAACTATCGAGACGTGTCCGGAGTGACCCACCCTCTTATCCCACGTCCTGTGGAGAAAAGAATTTAATAAAAATAAAACTAAAATAACCTCACATCAACTAAATGTTATAACATAATCAAAGTTCACATGTCGTTTCACTAAGTCAATATGTATATGTATATAAGTAATAAAAAATCTAAGAAAAGAGTATATCCAATAGTGTCTTATAACTCATCTTAAGGGACGCGATATGTCATCCAAGAACAACCAATAGATAGAATATATATCATCACGTACATGCAAGTAGGGTTTGAGGACTAAATGGGTAGGGTGAATGTAAAGGGGAAACCTTCCGACTCGCGGCTTCTTAACTACGAAAACTTGACACCACAACCTCTTCTGAGACCTCTCAGGGAACCTGACGTTCCTCTAGGTTGGTCAGGTAAGATTTCCTCTAGTCAGGACCCTAAAGAAACCTTCCTTACTACGATTTCGACTTTGAGGTCATGAAACCGGCGGAGTACTCTTCTCAACTGAGTAACCTTTTCTGAGACCACGACCCTCCCTAACCCCCGTCCTCCTCTTCCCCTGTTGTCTCCTACTCTACCGACCTACCGTAGTGACTGAGCTACCTGCACTCAGACTCACTTGAGGCCCCCAACCATTACCTGTCTCTCCGGACCGCACGACGCTAAGTACCCCAGCGTTTCTCAACCTGTACCGACTCGCTGACTTGACTTGACTTGGTATTCAAACAAAAATTATAAACATTCAGACAAAGACAAAACACTTATTCAAGTGAACATAGTAAAAATTTTAATTTAAAGTGTGTACTCACTATAGTATACTATAAACAGAAAGAGACAGACCGAATGAAGTGAACCATACTATTAACGATCCAGGTAGGGACAACGACGTTTATCGTAATAAAGTAAGAAAAAGTACCGACTCATCATAAAGAGAGAGAGAGAGAGAGAGAGAGAGAGTTGGTGTAGAAGAAATAAGTAAGAAGACAGATACCTGTAAATATATGGAAGGTACAGAACCGGTAACATTTATCACGACGTTATTTTTAACACCACGTACATAGAAAAGTTTAATGCCAAGAGACCTACATACGGGTCCTCATCCTAACGATCTAGTATACCATCAAGACAAAAATCAAAAGATTCCTTGGAGTTATGACAAGAGGTATCACCAAAATGGCTAAATGTACAGGTGGTTGTCACACTTTCCTAAGGGAAAAGAAGTGTAGGAGAGGTCGAAAATAACAAACATCTAAAAAACTACTACCGGTTAGACTACTTTCACTCCACTATGGAGTAACAACAAAACTACACGTAAAGAGACTATTAATCAGTAGAACTCGTAGAAAAGTACACAGAAAACCGATAAACATACAGAAGAAACCTCTTCATAGATAAACCTAAAAAAAGAGTAAAAAACTAACCCAACAAACAAAAAAGTCCTGTGAAGGAAACTTTAAAACAGGGAAATAAGTTGCGTCAAGGGGTATTTTCCGACTTACCCACAAAGAGAAAGACTGAACGAAGTGAGAGATATTATCTTGACTGAGTTTACATAAGAAAAAATATCGACTCATTATAAGGTAACACATAGATATGATGTTGAAGGAATAGGTAAGCAGACGGTTACCTATAGATCTAATGGAGGTACATGATCGTTAACATTTGTCACGACGTTACTTGTAACCCCATGTATACAGAAAGGAACCACACATACGGGTCGTCACGCTAAAGACCCAGCATACCGTCAATATAAAGGACAAAAATTTCATTAGAGGTGTGACAAGAGGTATTACCGACATGGTCAAACGTAAGGGTGGTTGTCACATCCTCCCAAAGGAAAAGAGTTCTCTCATTGTTACTAGGATATACGTTCCGTCGTTTTCTTTGTGTCTTTATTTCTTGTCTGAAATCCTGATATACCCTCTTCTACTCCCTCCCTACTAAACTCTCTTATCGTAACTTTGTACATATAATGGTATACATTTTATCTACTGGTCACGTTCAAACTACGTACTTCATCCCGTGGGTTTCGACCACGAGACCCTGTTGGGTCTCCCTACCTTACCTCTCCCTCCACCCTCCCCCAAGTCCTACCCCTCTGTGTACACATGGGTACCCACTAAGTACAGCTACATACCGTTTTTGGTGGTGTTATAACATTTATTTAATAGGAGGTTAATTTTATTTATTTAATAAAAATTTTTTTCTGACTTACCCGTAAAGAAATGATTTCTAGACTTTAATATCTTCCTTCGGTGTAAAGGGGTTCTAGGTTGACTGTCTCCGGTCCCGCCTCGAACGAGTGGAACACAAGTGTCAGAACTACTAAGGTCCTGAGTCCATTTACAGGAAAGTGAAGGCTGAGGTCCAAAATAGACTCAACGATATCTACAAGTACCTTTAAGACCCAAAGAGTACATTTAAGAGCATAAAGAGTACATAGAGGATCGAGGATTCACTCATCCCAACCCTCTGTCTATCCATCGTCTTTCTATGTATAGGTCCTTTCTAAGCTACAACAAAGATAGGTGTAATATAGACACTTGACTATATCCTTTACGGTTGTGGTGGGAAAAGACGGAGATGATACCCATTTCCAGTCATTCGGAAGTAAGGTAGTGTAAGACGACTGTTTCTACTTATTAGAGTGAGACTCCGGTACGAACATTCTCCTTCAGAATGGATCTGGATCTGGTGACTTGGTCGGTTTCAGGATCTGTAAGATCCGAATTCGTGTTCGACCAACGTGAATATGTTTCTGAAGTGTGGGTTCCGTCTACACCTTCTCGGTCACGTACTCCTATACCTAACCTCTGTCTCTATAAGGACGAACTATCATCGAATCACTTGTCCGGTGTTCCCCCTTGACACGACGTACCGAACTTCCGTATTCACCTTTTGTAACGTCGACGATCATTGTCCTTTTACCTCATACGAGTCCGTATTGGGAATAAAATAGACTCGAAGTGTGACTTAGTGGTCTACAGGACTAATAGTCTCTTTGACAGTTCTCCTCCCACCAAGGGTTAATTTTTTTGTTTACATAAACCACCAGAAACCCCTATAAACCTTTATCATTCGGGTCGTTAACTGGACAGGGTCCGGACGAGATCAGGACCGTCTTAAATAACGTCTTGAAAAATTAGTAATAGTACGGTTTTATGTGTATCTTTTACTATTGTAAACATATCACACATGATTCAGCGAAGTCAACATAGACTGGGAAACACTGGGGTACCTGACATCGGACGGTCCGAGGAAACAGGTACCTCAAGAGGTCTGTTCTTATGACCTCACCCAACGGTAAAGGAGGATGTCCCATAGAAGGACTGGGTCCCTAACTTGGACACAGAGAATATAGAGAAGATAACCGTCGCAGTCCGTCCAAGAAATGGTGATCGTGGTGCCACGTCACCCCGTTTACCTCTGATGAGTATCAGTCTCCACCGACCAGGTCCGAGGTAGAAGGGGTCCAAGACGGGTCAGTGGATTCCGACTCGGTACGTCGTGTGTCCAACCCTTCGAGACCAAATGACTTCCCGAAACCGAAGACTGTCGTGGACATGAGAAGTTCCAGTCTCTATTCGCTATATTTGGTAGTAGTGAGGGATCGACGCAGACAAACTGGAACCTACATGGAAAGAACTCTGGGTGTTTGAATAGTAAAGGACCTTTTTAAATCTGGGACTTGTAGTGGATATTCATGGTGGTTGTAATAGCAACCCAGTCCAAATACTGGTCTCCTGGGTAAAAACGTTTCATTTAAAAGTGAACGAACTCTCCACAAAAGTCTTGTCTTCTACCTTTAATATCATGACATATGTGGAAGTTGACCAAACCCCCAGAATATGAGTCCTACGGGTAGGAACTTTTCACTTACATAAGTATAAGACTAAATCCTCGGGTCCGAGTTCCTGTGATTTATATTTCAGATACCGTTTCCAAATAACTTAGAACTTTAAGAAGGTGAGTCCGTGACTGTAAAAAAAATTTCGAATTCTCTTCCAAAGTCCTCTAAAGGGACCACGAGGTCACCAATTCTGTGGTACGAACGTGACGTTCCCCACACTCAAAATAGGGACCAGTCCCTTGATTATAGGATGTACGGAGAGACACACCGGTTTTTTAAATCTTTTTTCTAAAGTCCCCTGGAGGTTACCACAATACTCGTTACCACAATCCTCTCCTCGGGTCCGTAAATATTTGCACCCGGACGATTCATGGAGGTGTATCGGAGTAAACTCAATCTTCCCACTTTTTACAGTATAGTGAAACTCTAATTATATTCCATAATATAATCATAATATTGACTATACTTAATTGGAAATAACAAAACAGTGATTTTGTTAATCTAGTCAATAAACCAACCTAGATCCTTTAAACATCAAAGGAGGGATTGGACAAAAGGGAAGTCAAGAACCAAACAATCTAACCTTATGATGTCGTCGTGGTGGACGTCCAGTATAGTCCCTTTACGTATAACTACCGAACCTTAAACTTAGAATCTTAAGACTAGATCTGATCATAAAAGATTTAGAAAGACACGTAATTTACAGACCCTTCGTCTTTTGTTTGTTTGTTTTTAGGTTTGTTAACAGGTTTGTTTTCCTTACGTTTTTGTTTAGGAGTCCGGAGTGAACCTGGAGAAATTTGTCTTTAAGACCCTACCTCTGGTCCTAATTATAAAAGTTTGATCAAGACTACGGTTCCTGAAAATCTTTGGTAATCGAATCCACTGTCAGTTTTTCATGGACGTCATAAACTTATCATTTGGGGATTTACTGGTTCAAACAACAAGTAAGTGATTCAGTACAGGTTAGAGTACTTGATGTCGTACGGTTCGAAGGGACGGGGAGTAATAGAGGCCCTCAAACGAGTTTAAGTACAGATAACTCAGTCCCAGCGTTTCTCAGCCTGTGCTGACTCGCTGACTTGACTTGACTTAACTCAGTCACCACCATAAATTGGTAGAGTAGGACACGGCGGTGTGAAGGGTACGGAAGTTAGGGAGGGTCGTAGTCTCAGAAAAGGTTACTCAACCGAGAAGTGTAGTTTACCGATTTCATAACCTTGAAGTCGAAGTCGTAGTCAGGAAGGTTTCTAATACGTCCTGACTAAAGGAAATCTTAGTTGCTCAAACTAGAGGAACGACAGGTTCCCTGAGAGTTCTCAGAAGAGATCCTGGTGTTAAACTTTCGTAGTTAAGAAACCACGAGTCGGAAGAAATACCGGGTTGAGAGTGCGGGTATGTACAGATGACCTTTTTGACATCGAAACTGATATGTCTGTAAACAGTCGTTTAACTACAGAGACGAAAAATTATACGACGGATGTAAACAGTATCGGAAGTAAGGTTCCTCCCTTGTAGAAAATTAGTACCGACGTCAGTGACGAGTGTCACTAAAACCTCGGGTTCTTTTCTTTTAGACAGTCACGAAGGTGAAAAGGGGGAAGATAAAAGGCACTTCACTACCCTGGCCTACGGTACTGTAATCAAAAGATTACACCTCAAAATTCGGTCCAAAAAGTGAGAGGAAAGTGGGAGTAGTTCTCAAAGAAATCAAGGAGAAGTGAAAGAAGGTAATCTCACCATAGTAGACGTATAGACTCCAACAACTATAAGAGGACCGTTAGAACTAAGGTTGAACACTAAGTAGGTCGGGTCGTCAAGTGTACTATATGAGACGTATATTTAATTTATTTGTCCCACTGTTATATGTCGGAACAACATGAGGAAGGGTTAAAACTTAGTCATTCAACAAGGTACACTACAAGATTGACAACGAAGAACTGGACGTATCTTCAAAGAGTCCTCTGTCCATTCCACCAGACCATAAGGGTAGAGAAATTCTTAAAAGGTGTCAAACAACACTAGGTGTGTCGGTTTCCGAAATCACATCAGTTACTTCGTTTAAAAAAAAAGAAAGACCTTAAGGGACCGAAAGAATTACTAGATTACTTACAACTGTTAAACTATCGACTAAGGAGACAGAAAAGATTTGGGATTGACATGTAGACCTTCAAGAACCAAGTGTATGACGACTTCGGATTAAACTTCCTAAAACTCGTATTGGATCGATCGTACAATTTACTCGGGTTAACATGTGATCAAACTTGTAAGAAACCGTGACGGGAAGAAACCCTAACTTTACTTTTGAAAAGGTCAGGACACCGGTGACGACTTAAAAGATGATCGTATAACTCACGTCGTGAAATTGTCGTAGTACAAAATCCTAAAATTTATCGAGACAACCTTAAGACATTGTAGGTAATCGAAACAAGTATCATTACGAAGGATTCCGAGTGAACTGAAGTGTGAGGTCCTACAGACCGAGATCCACTCCATGGTGTGATAGTACGAGTAGACCCAGTAATTCTGGAAAAAAAGATATCAAGACACATAAAAACGGTGGAGAAGAATTAGAGAAGATAAAGACAATCCAGGAATACCAAAGACAGGAAATAACCCGGGTAGGGATGTACTTTATAAGGGAACAATAGAGGTCAAAAGAACTTCTCTAGAGATCAAAACGGGTAAGATAACAAAAGGAAATAAAGAAACGTAAAAAGTAAATTCTTCCGGAATAGAGAGGAACGAAAAGAGTCCTTGAGATAAGTTAACTCCTATAGAAAGGGAAAGAAGAAACGGAAAACGAAAAGAAGAAAGGAGTCGATAAACACTTCGGAGGAGTCTGTTTGTGAACTGAAAGAATGTTAAGAAAAGAAACCCTACCAAAACCAATGACGGAAGACATGTTACTATTATTTGAGACAGGTATCAAAAAGTCCGTGAGACAGATGGTCTATATTAGGGAACTTAGATAAACAGTGGAGGTGACATGTTCGTATTCCCTAAACTAAATCCAACACGGACTTACCGGATCACCAAAAAAGGATGAAAGAAGTTAAATTCGACTTAGAACGTGATTCCCCGACTACTAGATTCGGTGTCAGTCGAGGTCCAGAAAAAAAAAAAAAAATGACTGACATACCTCGAAGAGATAGAAGTCGACGTTTTATTATATTAGTTAGATTAAAACTATAACTGGTAAACCACTACAAGTAGACATCTCAGCAGAAAACATAGTAACCTTTTCACATAAACGATACTAGTCGTACAATAAAACAGTTTCTAGACAATCGGAACCTAGACGAAGTAAAACATGAAGTTCCGGTTTGAACGGACAATGAGGTCCATAAAGAATTGAAGGATGAAAACGCAAGGTTAGGGGTTACTACTTTTTCTGTAAAGAAAAACCAAAATCAAGACCTTCCAGAACATCCAGTAGCCTTGGTAAGTCGAAGTAGAAGAAACCGTAATCTCCAACCCTGTATCTGTATCCAATAACACTACAACTTACCAAATGGAACCTTTCCATGGTTCTAGTAAGACAACAAAAACTCTAACGTGGGTTCATAACGTAAAGTCTAAAAACAACAACAATAACAACTAATACTCCCGATGAGGTAAAGAAGATTCCCTAAGAACGGGTGTCATCATCTATACGACGAGTAGACTTAATTTAAACGGGTAAGGACAGGTAAAATCAAGTGGACAGGAATTTTACAGCTATAAATAAGAACGACAGAGTATGAACTGGTGTGGGTTAAATGGATCTAAGTACCTGGGTTGTAGGGTCTAAGGATACATTATAACAAGAAATTGTTGAAACCTGAAATGAAAGTGGTGGTCTGAGTAGGTGTTGACTTATGACCAAGATGAAACCGGGTCGGTGAAGTAAGAAAGACCTCGATAATCATTAACGGGGGACGGGAAAGGGTGATCGTATAACCTGTGGAAGGTTGGACCTCCCGAGTAGAAGGTCACAGTACAAAAAAACGGAAAAGTACGAGAGGTATCCCGTGAGGGCCGTTTTTATGACTTTACCAAATGGTAAGGGAGGAGACACAAGGTGTAAAACAGTTTTGAGAAGTGATACAGGGGAGGTGGAACCACCGGGACGTACCGTACCGAGTGTCGAAATAACTCAGTACGTTCGAGGAAGTAGTGTTGTTCCGACACTAGGTACTTCCGGTTTACTAGTTCCTGTATGTCTGTTTAGACCTCAAAAGAATGTCCGATAGTGACGTTCAAATATTGGGTAAAGAGTTCGGATTAGTACCAGGAAGAAATAAGGGTTCCCGTTCGAACAACCGGACCCAGACTGACAACTAGGACTTTGTCGTGACACTGGGTCGAGGTCAGGACGAGTCGACGTCACATCTCCTTCAAGACGGTGGTCCTTGGACCGATCTTCGTACGAACAAGTACGGGGGACCTCCGTCTGGACGTCTGTAACCAGGGTTGATACCTGGGACACTGAGTCAAGATCGAGGATAGTTAACGTCAGGTTCCGGTTAAGACAGGTGAGTCTTTTCACGGGTTACAGGACAGTCCTCAGGAGGTTCCCCGAGTTACTCTTGGTGTAAGTAGATATGTGGACCATTGTCTAGATGGTAGATACCTGGGTCTTCGTTTGAGAGGAGGGTCGAGGTCAGGTTGTCTGACTCCAGAACCTACGTCAGGATATCTGGGTCCCTGGTGTATCTTAAGTACGGACGGGTTCCGGGACCATTGTCCGGACCTTTGTGTACTGAGTCAAGTTGGACCAACTGACGACAGGGTCTCTGTTATAGTAGTAAGACGCATGGACTGTCCTCTTCCTAAAATGGACGACTTTAGTCAGACATTACCGACATCCTACACAAATAAGGAAGTTTACGTGTCTGTGGTTTGTGTTTTGATATACTTAGTATTTCTTAGTTCGTTTATACTGTGGTGGTGTCCATTGGTAGGGTTTCTTTACCTCTAGATGTCTAACGTACTACTTACTAAGTTTTATAGTAGAATTTTTATTAAATTTTGAAAAATTAATTTTAAAAATTCAAATTTTTTATTAAGTTTATAAAGTTTTTAGTAGAAAATCTTCGATTTACTCTACGTTCTCTTGTGTATGTTGATTTTCTGTAGTCCTTTCGTTATGTATTACTCAAATTATTTCTTTATATTTCGTATTTTCTCTTAGTTTATCTTTAGGATCTTAACTTCTTATGTCACTGTCTTGACTTTTTAGTTATCTCTCGAAGTCATAACCTCAGTTAGTACATTTTGTTTCTTAGTCACTTGAACTCCTGTCTAATATACTTTAGTCGGTCAATCCCCTTGTTTTTCTTCTTTCTTACTTCTTTCATATATATCCTGAATACCCCATGATAATTTACTTGTTTACATACGTAAAACTCTCAGAGTCTTCGTCCTCTCTACTCTCGCTATCTCCTCCCTGTTTTCTAAATAAATTTATTATCACTGACTTTTGGGGGATTTAGATCCCTTCCTATATCTGTAGGTCTGTGTACTTCGAGTTTCCTGGGACTCGTTTTAGTTGGTCTTCTAATAATTTTCCGTTTGATATTAGTTTAAGAGTTTTCAATTTCTGTTTCTTTCTTGAAATTTTTGTCGTTCACTGGATTCACCCTAAATAGGGTCTATATGTTCTAAACAAGTTGTAAACTTTACATTAGGTACTGTAGTTATCCGAGGGTTAACTCCTTCGGAAGATGACTCGGTACCGACATGGTCTAGACGTCGGACATGGACACGGGTTGTTTCGAAGGTCTTTCAAGACAACCACGAATTTTCCGTGTTTCCTTTCTCTTGGAAAGGAGTGACAAAGGGAGAAGAAATTCCTTACCTCAAGAATGTTTTATGTTCCACTGTCCATTTCTTGTCTAGATACAAAGATAGGACGAGAAATATATATCATAACAAAGATCTTCTGAACCATTTGACAGAAAGGGTATAATCTCTTCACTCGTATGATATCTATACGTGGATAATCTTTACCTTCACAAATGCTCCAAAAAAAAAAACCGTACTCCAGAAAACTTTCCAATATTTTATATATGAATCTACGAAATGAGATCCCCAAAATTCTCTCTTCCCAAATTATTTTTTTATTTATTCATATGATATAATTACTAGACTCACACTTGTTATCGTTCCGGTGTTATCGATCTTTAATGATTCTCTTTGTTCTCCTTGATCTATGAAAACACCTTCTATTTCTTAGAGTTACATACACCTTGTAATTCTTTTTCTAATAAAATTAGTTCTATCAATGAAAGTTTAGAAAGTAAAACTCCACACACCCAGGTTGAATATTAACAGCTCAAAGTATCATATATAAACGGTCAAACACCGGACACATTCCCGAAGAAAACCGAAATCCTTAGACTCCTTTACTTCCTTTTTTTGAGGAAAAGACGGACAGGAATAATGAAGTAGAAGACGATCGGAAGAGGAAACATATACTGATGTAGATGGTTATGGATAGTAGTTTTAAATACGGTCTCGATACTAATTAGGTGTGTGTGATTGCAATTTTAGTGTAATTGTAAATGTAATCGTGTTTTAACTTTATAAATATTTGGATTATTTTATACATGTTCTAGATTTGTTCCTTTTGAGGTCCTTTATATAGTTTCTTCTTGATTTATTTACCTTTTTATAAAGTATAAGTATCTATCTTTCAAAGTTATAGTAGTTCTATGGTCAAGAAGGGTAGAACTAGATATCTAACTTTCGTTAGAGTTAGTTTTAGTATCATTTAATAAGACATATATAACTGTTTGACTAGGATTTTAAATATACCCCTCCGTTTTCTCGGTTGTATTGGTTGAGTCACAACTTCCTCTGTTGAGTTACCTGAGATGGACTGAAGTTCTGAATTACATCTCGATAACAATAGTTCTATCACATCATAAACACTTTCCGATCTGTTTATCTGACTACCTTATCTTATCTCCCACTTCTTTATCTTCGTGTATTTAGATCAGACTAGAAACAGTTTCCTCATTTCCCTTATGTTACCTTACCTCTACCTTAAAAGTTATTTGACACGAACTTGTTGACCTGTGGGTGTAAGGGGGGTTTTCTTAGATCTGTGTTAGGAATGTGGGAAGTGTTTTTAATTGAGTTTTACCTAGTATCTACATTTACATTTTAGGTATTGATATTTTGAGAATCTTCTGTTGTTTCCCTTTTTTGGATACCCATTCCGGTATTCAAAAATCTATGTTGTGGTTTTCGCGTTAGGTACTTTCTTTGTAAACTATTCGACCTTAATTAATTTTAATTTTTGGACGAAATACCTTCTGTTGTAGTTCTCTTACTCTCCTGTTCGATACCTGACCATCTTTTATAAAAGTTTTGTACGTAGACTATTTCCTGATGATAGACTTTATATGGTTTTCTTTTTTTTTTGGGAGAATTTGAGAATTTTGAATTGTTATTCTTTTCTTTGTTGGGTTAATTTTTTATCCGTTTTCTGTACTTATTTGTGGAGTAACTTCTTCTATACGTCTACCGTTCATTCAGATACTTTTCTATAAATAGTGGTATGTAACAATCACTTGACGTTGAATTTTGTTGTCACACTATAGTATGTGTGGATAATGTTACCAGTTTTAGGTTTGTGACTGTTGTAGTTTTCGACCATTCCTACACCCCGTTGTCCTTGAGAGAAAGTAACGACAACCCTTACGTTGACATACTAGGTCGTCGACACATAAATGAGTTTCATTAACTTTCGAATACAGGTGTGTGTTTGGACTTGTGTCTAAAGACATTGTTGAAACAAGTATTAAAAGTATTGAATCTTCGTTGGTTCTATGGGAAGTCATCCATTTGTAAATTTATTCGACACCATATAAGTCTATTACTTTATAAAAAATCGTGATTTTCCTTTACTCGATAGTTTAGTACTTTTTGTACCTCCTCTTTACGTACAATAATTCATTTCTTCGGTTAAACTTTTCCGATATATAACATACTAAGGTAGATATACTGTAAGATCCTTTCCGTTTTAATACCTCCATCATTTTTCTTTGTCACCAACGGTTCTCAATCTCCGTCTCGTGTCTTCTGAAAAATCCCGTCATTTTAATAAGACATACGATGATATTAACACCTATACATAATAATGTATAAAAAGGTTTGGACATCTTACATATCGTGGTTCTCACTTAGGATTACATTTAATACCTGAAACCTATTATTACTACACAGTTACATCTAAGTAAACCTTAGAGACATGAAAGGTCAGTTAAAACGAGACTAGAATTTTGACGAGATTTTTAATTCAAATAATTGATTTTTTGTATTGAATGTCATTTTATCTGAAAAAACCACATGTCAAGATACTTAAAATTGTGTATATACCTAAACAAACTCGTAATGAGGTTAGTCCTTGGTTTAGTCAAGATGGAAGGTTTTCTTAAGGGAGTGTGTCAGGAGAAGATTGACTGTTCATGATTGGATAAGATTCTAGTACCGTAGACCAGGGTAGTGAAGTACCCTTTATCTACCCCTTTGTCACCTTTGTCACAGTCTGAAATAAAACCCCCCCCGAGGTTTTAGTGACGTCTACCACTTACATCGGTACTTTATTTTCTGCGAATGAGGAACCTTCCTTTCAATACTGGTGGGATCTGTCGTATAAGTTTTCGTCTCTGTAATGAAACGGTTGTTTCCAGGTAGATCAGTTCCGACACCAAAAAGGTCATCAGTACATACTTACACTCTCAACCTGATACTTCTTTCGACTCGCGGCTTCTTAACTACGAAAACTTGACACCACAACCTCTTCTGAGAACTCTTAGGGAACCTGACGTTCCTCTAGGTTGGTCAGGTAAGATTTTTTTATTTTATTTTTATTTCCTCTAGTCAGGACCCACAAGAAACCTTCCTTACTACGATTTCGACTTTGAGGTCATGAAACCGGTGGAGTCCGCTTCTCAACTGAGTAACCTTTTCTGAGACTACGAACCTCCCTAACTCCCGTCCTCCTCTTCCCCTACTGTCTCCTACTCTACCGACCTACCGTAGTGGTTGAGCTACCTGCACTCAAACCCACTTGAGGTCCTCGACCACTACCTGTCCCTCCGGACCTCACGACGTCAAGCACCCCAGCGTTTCTCAGCCTTTGCTGACTCACTGACTTGACTTGACTTGACTTACTGGTAATGAGGTTAGTCCTTGGTTTAGTCAAGATGGAAGGTTTTCTTAAAGGAGTGTGTCAGGAAAAGATTGACTGTTCATGATTGGATAAGAGGTAGTGGTATCAAACCAGAAGAGTTCTTAGATACAGTCACCTAGTACGTTATAAATTGGAAAACTCTGACCAAAGAAAGTCATCGTACTGATATAGATTCCATAATCGTCCTATGAGTCGTTGGGTGAGGTCACAAGAACGGACCTCTTAGGGTCCCTGCCCCCTCGGACCACCCGACGGCAGATACCCTAGCGTGTCTCAGCCTGTGCTGACTTCGCTGAATCGTCGTCGTCGTATCAAACAATGTAGAATAACGACTTATCACAAAGTACCATACCTACATAGTTTTAAATTGGTAAGTGAATCACTTCCGGTAAACCCAACTAAGGTGAAAGACTGATTACGACGATACTTGTAAGGATATGTCTTAAAACTCACCTACATACAAAAGTTAAGAGATCCCTTTTATAAGTCTTCACCGTGATGACCACAATATTTGACTTATAAACACAGGAGGGTTTAAGTATAAAACTTTAGATTAGGGTTTACACTACCATAAACCTTCACACTAGAAATCCTCCACTAATACAGTCCTCCCTCCTTGAGAGTATCACCCTAATCACGGAAATACTTTTTCTGGGATCTCTTGAGGGAACGGGGAAATCGATACACTCCTGTGTCGTGCTTCTATCGACAGATACTTAGTCCTTCACCCGGGAATGGTCTGTGACTTAGACGACCGTGGAACCAGAATCTGAAGGATTCGGAGGTCTGACACTCTTTATTTATTAACAAGAAATTTGGTGGGTCAGATGCCATAAAAATAAAATCGTCGGGTTTGTCTGATTCTGTGACCCAATATACCTTTCGTATATAAATTAAAACATTCTTTGACGGTGTAACAAAAAGTCTTACTGACGTGGTAAAACGGAAGGGTGGTCGTTACATATAAACACAGAAGTGTAGGAACGGTCATGAACCATAATAAATATTGATTTAATAATGTATACAATTTCAAAATCAGTAAGACTATCCACATACAAAAATTCACAAAATTTAAATTTCTATAACTGAAAAACACACACGAATAAACGGAAAGTATATAGGAGAAACCATAAAATTCAGAAAATTTCCAAAGAATTAAAATAAAAAATAACTTCATATCAACTAAATGTTACAACACAATCAAATGTGGACATGTCGTTTCACTAAGTCAATATGTTATATGACTTAAAAAGTCTAAGAGAATTTCTACAAACTACCCTAACAAAGGAAAAAGAATGACAAACAATATATAAGATCTATAATCTCTAAACAACGTATACGTCAAACGTCTATAAAATCGTTTGAACAGAAAGTAAGAAAAATGTCACAAAGACGTCTCGTTAAAAAAAAAGTAAAACTACTTTAGATTGTAGTTCAAAGAGGTACCTAGTATCAAACCACAGTATAGATTTTTAGGAAACAAATTGGGGTCCAGTGTTTCTAAAAGAGGATACAAAAGAAGATTTTCAAAATATCAAATTGAAAATGTAAATCCATATACTGGGTAAAACTTAATTAAAAAGATATTGCACACTCCAAATCCAGTTCCAACAGAATAACGTGTACCCTATATGTTAACAAAGTCGTGGTGAACAAAAAAAAAAGAAAAAAACAACAACAATAAATTCAAAAAATTTAAAAATAAAAATGAAATAAAATGAAATGTTATGACATAACCAAAACGGTATGTAACTGTAGTTAGGCGGTGCCCACATGTACTCAAGGGTTAGGACTTGGGGGGAGGGTGGAGGGTGGGGTATAGGAGAGAGACCTAGTAGGGGCNGGGTATAGTAGAGAGACCTAGTAGGGGCACGTGGTCGGGGTTCGTAGGACATAGGACATAACTTGTATCTGACCGCTAAGCAAAGAATGTACTATTATATGTACAAAGTTGCGGTAAGAGGGTTTAGTAGGGTGGGAGAGGAAGAGGGAGTCTCAGGTTTTCAGGCAAGATATGTAGACACAGAGAAAACGACAGAGCGTATGTCCCAGTAGTAATGGTAGAAAGATTTAAGGTATATATACACAATCATATGACATAACCACAAAAAGAAAGACCGAATGAAGTGAGACATATTAGCCGAGGTCAAAGTAGGTAGAGTAAAAAATTTTTATATTTAAATAAATAAAATTAACCTCCAATTAATGAAATTGGAGGGATGTAACTTGACGGAAACGTGGGAACAGTTTATAGTTAACCGGTTTCGATGTTCGAATCCAATAACTAAAATTTAGAATAAAAGATTATACACGTAAGTTACGATTTCCAAAGGAAGATTCGTGAAAACGACGTAGGACGTTTAAAATTCAACATAAAAGTATAAGTAAATCAAGTTTTATAAAAATTTAAGGAGAACTATAAAGAAATCTTCATGCCACAAGTTAGAGATTTAATAAACCTTAAAAGATCAATAGCAAGACAAGAACTAATGATCAAATTAAGGAAACACTAAACTTTCGTATGAAACATACTAGAGATGATCGAATTTACATAATTCCACGTAAAATACTGGGTATTACACTAGATAGAAGTATTTACAAGGTACACTCGAACTCTTCTTACACATAAGACGACAACAACCTACTTTATAAGGTATCTACAGTTAATATAGGTCAACTAACTACCACGACAAATCAAGTTGATATAGGAATGACTAAAAGACGGACCAACTAGATAATGACTTTCTCCAGACAACTTCAGACTTTGATATTATCACCTAAGTAGATAAAAAAGGAACGTCAAGATAG
>SJYO01032106.1:0-94540 GCA_006410555.1 Capra ibex
TCTCCTTTCACCTTACTAGGAGTAAACGTGTCTGACATTTCATCCCGAAGTAAAAGGTCATCCCTAAAATCCGTTATATAATTTTTAATATATCACCACTTTCCATTCTTTCTTCTCTTACTTTCGGGTTTGTGACACCGACACCTCGGTACAAAAATCCACTGTGTGATAGAGTTTGTACTGTGTGGTCACACATAAATTTCTCTAATCGTACCGTCCACTCAAAGAACCCAGTATTTGCCGTACAGTATACAGAGAAAATAGGGTGGTTTTGTAGACTTAAAGAGGAGTAACAACCCTCGGTGTAATCCGTCAGGACCGTTTTACCTCCGTACCGGGGTCCGGGGGAGAAGAGTAAGGTGTCCGTGCTTAGGACCCTACTTCCTCAATCCGGAACATTAAGACTGAACAGAAAAGGAGAGGAACCGACTAAACTGACTTTCCTTATAATTCCACGAATAATAAGAACTCTCCTCGTACTCTTCCGTGTTTAGGAAGACGACGACACGACTGTAAACAAATTCCTGAAAATGTTTTCTCAAAAGACGTAACTCGTGCATCCGGTACCCACTCTAACGATAGACTTCGGATAAACACTCCTTTTACAAATACTGTTTCCTCAAATGACTTAAATCCCGAATCTTTAGTAATTTTATCTTCAATGTCTAAATTCCTTACAACATTTCAATCGTATAAAATGATGTCAAATATCTTCAATCCTTAAAAATTCTGCAATATCGATCTTCGGAAAAATTCTCTATCACTCGAGTCCTAATATCCCCGTTTTTCCTAAACCTTCTATTCGCCATTTGACTCCTTACATCGTGTTCAATGTTACATTAGTGTTGAATTGATGTCTTGTGTAATCTCCTCCATCCATTATCTACCATTTCGACTAAGACTCTCTTAGCGACTTCGTCCTTGTGACTTCTCGTTGTTACTAAATACCTCTGTTATTTAGACCTACTCCCCTTTGACTTTTACAGTTTGGAGACTGGATTACAAAAACACTTTCATATTTTCTCTTAGAATTTGAACTTCATTTTTTCGTCAGGTTTTCTTTCAACTCTCCGACAGAGTAAACGACTGTGACAAGGGAAAAGTCCAACTTAGGGACCGACGACCTCAATCGTGAAGTAGGAGACTCCTGACCTGACACATTACCGTTCGGAGTGGGTCCCGGTGTTGTTTACACCCTTCACTGAACGACTGAAGTATTTGGTATTCCCACGACAAGGAGTGGGGATGGGGGTGTCTATCCCAATACATATACCCACGATTGCCAGACACCTAGTTTGGTGACACCCAGAAGTTTTACCATTTTAAGTGGATGTCTGACTCGTTCCCGTTCAAATAAGCCACGTAAGATTATTCCACTTCTGTCTCCAAAGTGACCTTTGATCTCTTGTCCGTTACATACACTTGTGACTCTTTTCCTCCGTCCTATCATCAAAAGACCATATACCGGGTCTTAATTTACCAGAAGTTCCACGAAATTTGGTGGAACATCCTCCTTCCCACTTACTAGAAGTAAAGGTGTCTGTGAATTGTTGTCGGATTAATAGTTCCACCCTAAAATCCGTTCTATAACTTTTGATCTATTACCACTTCCACTCATTCTTGTCTTACTTTCAAAATTGTGGTACCGACACTTCGGTCCAAACTCCTCTATGTGATCGGTACAGTATACTGTATAGTCACACCTTATTTTCTCTAACTCTTACCGTCCATTAAAAGGTCAAGGGTATCCCCGTACGTTTTTACGGAGAAAATACGGGAGTCTCTTAGACTTAAAGAGGGGTAAGAGGGGATCTCCACAGTCCTACCCCGACACACTACAGTTCGGAGTGTATCTCGGTGTTAC
Source organism: Capra ibex (assembly GCA_006410555.1). NCBI lineage: Eukaryota > Metazoa > Chordata > Mammalia > Artiodactyla > Bovidae > Capra > Capra ibex. Next base: position 1,865 of record SJYO01032106.1, read on the forward strand.
TTGACCGTTTTACTGAAAGACTGAAGTATTTCGTTTCCTATACCGGCGGACCCTTCCCTATAATATATGTCCATGAGTCCCAGAGACCTCCTCTGGTGACGCTCAGAAGTTTTACGGTTTCTGTCGATTTTCACCTCGTTCTCGTTCACATAAGTCTTGTAAGAGTTTCAGACTTCTGTCCCTAAAGTCTGACCTTTTATCTTTTTATTCTGTTCGATGGACTTGTGACTCTTTTCCACCCTACCTTTAAAAGACCATCCACTGGGTCCGAAGTCACCAGAAGTTCCACGAAATTCTGGTGGGACTACATCCTTTCACCTTACTAGGAGTAAAGGTGTCTGTGAATTTATGTCGGATTAATAGTTCCTCATTAAAATCCGTTCTATAATTTTTGATTTATTAACACTTACCACTCTCTCTTGTCTTACGTTCGGACTGATGACACCGACACTTCGGTACAAACCTCTTCTGTGTTATAGGGACTGTACTCTGTGCAGTAACAACTTACTCACCACACTTCTACCGTCCACTAAAAGCTCCAGTGAAGTCCCCGTATGTTTACTGAGAAAATAGGGTGTTTGGTACACTCAAAGAACGATAGAGGGGATCTACAAAGTCTTACCCCGGCACACTACACTTCCGAGTCGGTCCCCGTAGTGACCGACCCCTTCACTGAACGACTGTAGTATTTCGGACTCCTACACCGGCGGACACCTCCCCAGATATATCCGTACGAGTCGCCTATACCTCGTCTGGTGACGGTCAGGCGTACCCAGTTCCCATTCACATAAATCACGTAGGAGTGTCGGACTTCTGTCCCCAAAGTCTGACCTTTGTTCTTTTGACTCCGTTCGATACAATTATCACTCATTTAGTCTACCCTTCCTTCAAAAGACCATCCATCGGGTCTTAATTTACTAGAAGTTCCATGAAATACTGGTGGAACACCCTAATGGACCACAGAGTCTACCATTTTGTAGAGGGACACGACCCTCGGTCGCACTCCTTGAGGCGGGTACCGTTTCCAGTACTCCTTCCTCCGAACCGTATGCGTTTCCGTACTAGTTCGGAGTCCTTTGGGGGACAAGGACTCGTAGATTGGGGTTTTGATCTCAGACAAAATACGAGAGTGGATGTGGAGACTGAAATACCCCCCGAGAGGGGGTATTGGTAAAGAGAACCTTTTCCTCATTTACACGTCGAGGTTCCGTTATTTTTAATAAACTACACTGTTCTCACAAAGTCGAACGCTGAGGAGACTTCCAATAGATCGAGTGGACATATCCAAATAGACCGGTGTACACTAACAAGTGTCGGAGGTTTAGACTCTCCGTACTCTACAAAATCTGAATGATTTCCGTTTAAGAAAACCCCTCAATCTTTAATAATCATATCGTCCAACCCATCCTTAATATAACCACTTCGGAAAAAGTAAACAACATAGTTATTAACGACGATTAAGGGACGAGACCCACCCTGTTCCTACAAAGTCCAGTTTGGAGAGACGACTGTCTGATCGAACACACTGTCCTAATAGGTATGACGACGGTGATCCGTGTACTAACAAAAATCGTGTCCCGAAAAAGAAGAACTTAGTTACTAACGGTGGTCCTGAGGTATAGGAATCCGTGCACCCTTATATAATTAGTTACATAAACCTTATATCTTTTCCTTTACGTCATCAAAAACTACAATCGTTATGATCCGAAAAACTCAATTACCTAAAAGAGAAAACATTATCTAGTGACACGAAACAATATTTAGTGACACAGGAACAATACATTTTTACATTGAAATAGTGATAGAATTGTGGTTTATCTAGAATTCCCCTTGTAACCCCTTTCCTAAAAGTAAACAACCCGACTACAAACGACGATTTAGAGGTAAAAGGGATGGGAATATTGCTTATATTGATTGTATATCCTCTTTATTCATAATTGTAAATTCGTATATCCTCTTTATTCATAATTGGAAATTCTAATTGGGACAATTGGAACCCAATTTGTTTAAGGAAAGAACTAACATTGAGTGATGTGTGAGTGGGATATCCTTACGTTGAAATAAACCTCCCACCAACGACCAAATTCTCTTTTGTAGGAACCTTTTTTTATTCAAAAAACCAATAGTCTTTCTTTCCTAGTATTTTAGGGATTCTCGAAAAATACACTTCGTGGACTAAAACTATTTCCAGTCCTGACGACTGGCGGGGGGTGGGGGTGGGGCACTGAGACATAAGTAGGGATACACATTGTTTTCCATATATTCGTTTCGATTTTTATTTCTTTTACCTAGTCAAAGGTCTTTCTGACTAAGGGGGTACAGCGAAGAAAGAACGAGGGTAAAAGACCGACTTAAGGGTAGACCTCGTACCTACGATAAGGTACATTAGGTTCAATAAGTCGGAGAAAAAGAGGTGATTAGACGATGATGTGATAGGTAAAGATTAGAGAGACATAAGAACGTTAATTTATACATAAAAAGGTTTCTACGGCTGAGGCAGGGGGGTGGGAATTAGACGGCCCCGACCTGGGGTCGTAGGGACGTTACGTCCTCTAGACCCAATTTAGGGACCCAGTCCTTTTAGGGGACCTCTTCATTTACCGTTAGGTGAGGTCATGGGAACGGACCTTTTAAGACATCTGCTTCCTCGGAACACCCGATGACAGGTACCCCAACGTTTCTCAGACTGAGTAGACTTACAGAAATGAAAGAAAAAAAGTACAACATCCTCCTTTTACCTTACTAGGAACAAAGGTGTCTGTGAATTTATGTCTGATCAATAGATACTCTCTAAAATCCCTACAATAAATTTTGATCTATTACCACTTTCGACTCTCTCTTGTCGTACTTTCCGACTTATGACATCGACACTTTTTTGTCGAAACCTCTTCTGTGTGATGGGGACGGTATTCTGTGTAGTCACGTCTCAATCCATCTACTTTTGCCGTCTACTCAACACACCCGAATATTCCCCGTAAAAAATACAGAGAAATAGGTTAGTTTGATACCCATAAAGACGGGTAAGAGGGGATCTCAACAGTCCTACCCCGAAACACTATAGTTCCGAGTGGGTTCCGGTGGTAACAGACACCTTCACTGAAAGACTACAGTCTTTAGTATTCTCACACCGGGGGAGGTCTCCACATATATATCCTCACGAGTCCCCGAGACCTCGTCTGGTGACGTTCAGAAGTTCTACTGTTTTCTGTCCAGGTTCACCTCGTCCACGTTTACATATGTCACGTCAGAGTGTCGGACACCTGTCGCCAAAGTCGGATCTTTGATTTTTTGACTCAGCTCGATACACTTGTGGGGACTTAGTTTACCCGAAGTTACACGAAATTCTGGTGGAAAATTATCGTCTCACCTTACTAAGAGTAAACGTGTCTGTGACTTCATCTCGAAGTAATAGTTCCTCCCTATCCGTTCTATAATTTTTAATGTATTACCACTTACCACTATGTCTTGTCTTATTTTCGGACTCACGACACTGACTCACACATACACAGAGAGAGTACCCATACTCAGAGAGAGTTATACAAACACAGAGAGAGTGACACACAGAGTGAGACAAAACAAAGTAACACACAGAGTCACAAAATACAGAGAAAGAATCACAGACACACATAGAGAGTGAGTCACACATACGGAGAGGAAGATACTGTACACACACAGAGTGAGAGTCACAAGTACACACGGAGAGTTTCACACGTACACAGAGTCACACACTCACACAGAACGAGACGTAAACATACAAAGAGAAGGAGAGTCACAAACCCGCAGAGTGAGAGTCATTTACACACAGAAAAGGACATACACTCACAGAGAGAGAGAGAGTCACACACACAAACAAAGAGAGTCACTCACACTCAGAGAGAAAGACAAACAGAGACACACACAAACAGAGAGTCACACACACACAGTCAGACACACACAGAGTGAACCACACACACTCTAAGAAACACACAGATAGACACGCAAACACAAGGAACGAGTCAATCACTCACAGTGAAACACAGTCAGAGACACACAAATAGAGACACATATACACGCAGAGAGTCACATAGACCGACTCATAAAAAGAGAGTAATACACACATAGAGAAACACAGACAGTCACACAAACATATACGGAGAGAACGTCACACACACACAGAGAGAGTCATACACACATAGACAGTCAAACATACACACACTAAGAGAAACACACACTGAGTGAGCTATACACACAAAAAGTGAGTCATACACACAGAGAAAGTCACACAAACGGAGACACACAAAGACAACAAACAGAGGACATACAAAGAGAGAGTGACACTCTCACATAGAGGTCACACTTACAAAGAGAGAGTCACACACACAGGGAAATGCACTCCCAGAGAGTCACACACACACCCCGGTGACAGAGTCAGACACACAGATATACACTTCCAGAGAGTCACACACACACCTCGGTGACAGAGTCAGACACACAGATACACGCACATAGAGTCATACTCACAGAGTGAGAAAGTTGGACATAGAGAGTCACACACACAGAGAGAGTTCCACACACTCAAAGAGAGAGTCAAACACACAGATACACACACAAAAAGTCACACAAAGAGAAAGAGACACACACACAAAGAGAGAGTCACACATACACAGAGAGTGACACACAAAGAGAGAGTCACACACACAGATAGAGACACACACTGAGACATTGAGACAGACACCCTCAGACTCAAACAGAGACTCATAAACACACACGGAGAGTTACACACACAGTGAGGAAGAGACACACACAGAGAGAGTCACAAACACTGAGAGAGACAGAGATACACATACGTACAAACAGACGGAGATACACATGCAGAGTGAGACATACACACACGGAGAGTTATACACACAGAGAGAGAGTCACACACACAGAGACACACAGAGAAGTACACAGAGTCACACTCACACAGACCAAAGTCATACACACAGAGAGTCATATACAAAAACACACAGAGAGACATTCACATAGAGAGAGTCACAAACACACAGTCACACACACACACACTGACAGTTACATACACGGAAAGAGAGACATTAACATAGATTAACATTAACATTAAAATAGAGAGATCTGTGTATGGGACTCTCTGTGTGTGTGTAGGACTCTCTCTTTATGTGTGTGACTCTCTATGTCCAACTTTAGAGATAGCCACACACACACAGAGAGTCACACAATAAGAGAGAGATTCATATCTACAGAGAGAGTCACAGACTCACAGAGAAAGACATACACATATAAAGAGTCACACACAAAGAGATACACAGAGACACACACAGAAAGTCACAAATACAACGAGAAAATCATACATATGGAAAGAGTCAGACACACACAGAGAGTGACACACGAAGAGAGAGAGTAACACCAACAGAGAAACAGTCAGTCACACAAACATACGAATCCCAAGTGAGAGAGGGTCACACATACACAGAGAAAGTCACACATACTCTCAGAGAGACACACATAGAGACTCACTTAGAGTGTCATATAGACAAACACTAAGAGAGTCACACAGAGAAAGTTACACATACACAGACAGAGTAACACACAGACAGAGTCACACTCACACACAGAGTGAGAGACACACATACAAAAAGGAGGGAATTACACATACACACATACAGAGTGAGAGTCCTTACACACAGTCAGAGTAACACACAGAGAGAGTCACACACGTAGAGAGTCAACACACACATACAGAGAGTGACAATCACAGAAGTGAGAGAGTTCACACACACACAGAGTCCCACTTACACAGAGAGTCACACAAAAAGAAACAGAGTAACACCTATAAAGAGAGAGAGAGTCATACATACACAGAAAGAGAGTCACACACACAGAGACATCCACACACAGAAAGTCACACACACAGAGAGAGAGTCCAGCATATACAGAGAGAGAGTCACACACACACTCTCTCTGTGTATGTGTATGTCTCTGTGTGTGTATGTGTGTGACTCTCTCTCTGTAGGTGTGACTCTCTCTTTTTGTGTGTAACTCTCTGTACGTGTGACTCTCTCTAATTTATGAATCACAGTGTTTGTGACTCTCTGTGTGTGTGTGTGATTATTTCTATGTGTATGTCTCTCTTTGTGTGTGTAACGCTCTCTGTCTGTACGTGGGATCCTCACTGTGTGTATATCTCTGTGTGTGACTCTCTGTCTGTGTGTGTGTGTCTGTGTCTCTCTGTGGGTGTGTCTCTATCTATCTGTGTGTGTGAGACTTGTTCTGTGAGTGTGTCACTCTCCGTGTGTGTGACTCAATATGTGTGTGCCTGTGTGTGGATGTCTCTGTGTGTGTGACTGTCTGTGTCTGTGTGTCTGTAAGTGTGACTTGATCTCTCTCTGTGTGTGTATCTCTGTTTTTGGATACCTCACTGTGCATGTGTGTCTCTCTGTGTTTGTACTTTAGACTACCTGTATATGTATGTCTCTCTCTGTATGTATGTGACTCTTGATCTGTGTGAATGTGTCTCTTTCTCTGTGTCATTCTTTGTATGTGTATGTCTCTCTCTGTGTTTGGAACTCTCTCTGTGTCTCTCTGTATCTCTACGTACGACTCTCTATATGTGTATGTGTGACTGTGTGTGTGTGTATGACTCTCTCTCTGTGGGTATGACTCACTCTCAGTATGTTTGGGTGACTGTGTGTGTGTGTGTGTGTGTGTGTCCGTGTGTGTGTGACTCTCTTTTTGTATGTGTTTCTGTATGTCTGTGTGTGTCTTTGTGTGTTTCTCTGTGAGTGACTCACTCTCTGTGTATGGGTGTCTCTGTATGTGTGTGTCGGTGAGTGTGTGTCTCTGTGTGTGTTTGATTGTGTGTACTTGACTCTCTGCATACGTACGACTCTGTGTGTTTCTCTTTCTCTCTGTGTGTGTGTCATTGTGTGTGTGTGACTCTCTCCCTGTGTCACTCATACTGTGTGTGTGACTCTGTGTGTGTCTTTGTTACTATTTGTATGTGTATGTCTCTCTCTGTGTGTGTGTGTAACTCTCTCTTTGTGTTTGTGTGATCCCCACTGTGTATGTATCTCTGTGTTTGTATGACTCTCTCCCTGTGTGGTACTCTCTCTGTGTGTGTGACTCTCTCTGTACGTGTGACTCTGTGTGTGTCTGTGTTACTATTTACATGTGTATGTCTCTCTTTGTGTACATGTGTAACTGTCTGTCTTTGTTTATGACTTACTCTCTGTGTGTGACTCTGTAGGTGTATGTGTGACTGTATCTCTGTGTGTGTGACTCTATCTGTGTGTCACTCTTTGTGTGTGTGTTCTGTGTTTTTGACTCTCTCTGTTTGTTTGACTCTATCAGTTTGTGTGTGACTCTACCTCTCCTTGTGTGTCTCTCGTTCTGTGTGTGAGTATGTGACTCTCTCTGTGTATGTGCAACTCTCTGTGCGTGTTTGTGACTCTCTCTCAGTGTGTGTGTTGACTCTCCCTGTCTGTATGTGTGACTCACTCTGTGTGTGTCTGTGATTCTTTCTCTGTATGTTGTGACTCTGTCTATGTGTTACTCTGTTTTTGTGTGTGTAACTCTCTGTGTGACTTTCTGTGTGTTTGTCTCTGTAACACTCTCAGTATTTCTATGTGTGTTACTCTTTCTGTGTGTTTGCGTAACTGTCTCTGAGTGTGTTTACTCTCTCTGTAGGTATGACATTCTCTCACTTTTTGTGTTGTATGTCTCTCTGTGTGTTTGACTCTGTCTCTGTGTATGTGACTCTCTATCTGTAGGTGAGACTCTCTTTCTTTGTGTGTGACTCTCTGTATGATTTTGTTTCTATCTCTTTGTGTGTGTGACTGTGTGTGTGTGACTCTTGGTCTGTGTAAGTTTGACTCTCTCTGTGGGTGTCTCTGTGTGTCTCTGTGTGTGTGACTTACTCTCTCCGTGTATGAGTCTCTCTTTCTGTATGTGTCTGTGACTCTCTCTCTGACTGTAGGTGTGACTCTCTTTCTTAGTGTGTGACTCTCTGAACGTGTGACTCTCTCTAAATTTCTGACTCTCTCTGTGTTTGTGTCTCTCTGTGTGTGTGTCTCTGTGTCTCTGTGAGTGACTCTCTGTCTACGTATGTCTCTCTATGTGTGTGTGACTCTCTGTGTTTGTGTGTAACTCCTTGTCTGTGTGTGATTCTCTGTGTGTAACTCTCTGTTGTATATGTCTCTCCGAGTGTGTTTATGTGACTCTCTATGTGTGTGTGACTCTTGGTCTGTGTGAGTGTGACTTTGTGTGTCACTCTCTGTATGTGTATGTCTCTCTCTCTGTGTTTATGACTCTCTGTGTGTGTCTATGTGTATATCTGTGTGTGTGACTCTCTATGTGTATGTGTGACTGTGTGTGTATAAGACTCTTTCTCTGTGGGTGTGACTCTCTGTCCGTATATGTTTGAGTGACTGCGTGTGGGTGACTCTTCGTGTATTGGTTTCTGTGACTCTCTGTGTATATGTTTGTCTGTATTTGCGTGTGTTTGTGTGTGTTTCTCTGTGACTCACTCTGTATGTGGATCTCTATGTGTGTCTGTGAGTGTGTATGACTCTGTGTGTTTTAGATTGTGTGTTTGTGACTCTCTGTTTACGTGTGTCTCTGTGTCTCTCTTTCTCTCTGTGTGTGTGACTGTGTGTGTGACTGTGTGTATGTCTCTTTCTCTGTACGTGTGTCACAGTCTCTCTGCGTGTGTGAACTGTTTATGTGTTTGTATGGGACTCATTCTCAACATATGTGAATCTACCTTTTTACGTGTTTCTCTGTGTGTGTATAACTCTCTCTCTCTGTGTGTGTGTGACTCTCTGTGTGTGTGTATGACTCTCTAGACATACAAAGAGAGTAACAGAAAAACGGAGAGTAACACACACAAAGAGTGACATATACACAGAGAGTCGTACACAGAAAGAGTCACGGACAAAGAAAGTCACACACACACACACCCATCCAGACACACACATACACACACCGAGTCACACAAATAGAGAGAGGGTCCCAAAGGTAGGTTAAGTCACAGACACACACACACAGAGATTCACAAACACAAAAAGAGAGTAACACACACAAAGAGAGAGTAATACACACGGAGATACTGAGACAAAGAGAGACATAGACACATAGAGAGTCACACACACACACACGTGTACACAGAAAGTTATACACATAGAGAGAGAGTCACAGAGGTTCACCCAGAGAGTCACACACAAAGAGAGTCACACACGTACTTACAGAAATAGTCACACACACAAAGGTAGAGTCAGACACACAGAGAGTCACAAATACACAGAGACAGAATGACTTATATAGACATACACAGAGACATATACACAGAGAGTACTACATACAGAGAGACTCATACACACACACAGAGAGTCACATACACACGTACAGAGAGAGTCATATCACTCACTGAGAGTAACACACAAAGAGAGAGTCACAAAAGCACAGAGAGAGTCATACACATAGACAGAGTCACACACTGAACAAGTGTAACACACAGAGAGAGAACCATACACACAGAGACACTCAGATACACACACACACTCAGATACACAGAGACACACACCAGAGAGTCACACACAGAAACACACAGACACAGACTCACAGAGAGAGAACAACAAACGGAGAAAGAGCTACACGTGCACACACAGAGAGAGTGTCAGATACACAGGAAGTCACACACATACAGACAGTTACACACACTCAGACGGAGAGATACACACACAGGGGATCCTACAAACACAAAGACAGTAAGTCACACACTAAGAGAGAGTCACACACAGAGAGACACAAAGAGACACACATGTAAACACAGGGAGTAAAACAAACATAGAGAGAAAGTCACAGGTTCACAGAGAGGGAGAGAGACACAGAGAGAGTCAAACACACACACAGAGAGTCACTCTCATACACACACAGAGAGATACACACATTTAAAGACACACACAGAGAGAGAGTCACACACCCACAGGGAGAGAGTAACACACGGAGAGAGAGTCACACACACAATCAGAGAGTAACACACAGAGACACACACACTTAAAGACACACAAAGTGACACACAAAGACACACACACATAGAGAGTCACTCACACAGAAACAGAGTCACACACACACAGAAGGAGACACACACACCCAGAGAAAGAGTTACACACACCGAGAGAGTCACAAAAACACACAGACAAATTAACACAAAGAGAGAGAGTAACACACACAGAGACACACAGAAACACATACATAGAGAGTCACAAACATACACAGAGAGATGGTCACAGACACACATATAACAGAGAGTCACACATACAGACAGAGAGAGTCACATAAAACACAGAGTCACACACACAGAAAGAGTCACATAGAGACACAAACACATACACACACACAGATAAGCACGTATTCCCAGGGACAGAGGAACACTCGTACAGAGAGTCACGTGCACACACAGAGATAGTCACACACAAAGAGACACACACACACACACAGAGTGAGACAGGAAAACACACCGACACACATACAAAGATTGAAAGTCATACACGTACACTGAGAGAATCATACACTTAGAGAGAGTCACACACACACAGAGTGTGAGGTACACACACAGAGATTGTCACACACACAGAGAGAGTCACAAAAACATACAGATAAAGTAAAACACAAAGAGAGAGACTAACACACACAGAGACACAGAGACACACAGAGACACATACACAGAGAGTCACAAACAGAGAGATGGTCACAGATACACACATACCAGAGATATAACCACACAAACAGACAGATAGAGTCACACACACAGAGGGAATCTCACAGAGACACACAAATACATGTACACACAGATAGTCACACACTCCAACGGAAACAGGGACACACATAGAGAGAGTTACGTATACACACACAGAGATAGTCATACACACAGAGAGAGAGTCAAACACACACACATAGTGAGACAGGCGAACACACCGACACACACACAAAGATAGACAGTCATACACACACACTGAGAGAGTTATACACTAGAGAGTCACACACATACACACACAGAGAAACATACATAACCACAGAGAGTCAAACACACACAGAGAGACAATCCCCTTCACACACATAGAGACAGAGTATCACACACAGAGAAAGAATCACACACACATACAGTCACAAACATACAAACACGGAAAGTCACACACACACACACACAGAGTCACATAAAACAGAGAAGATATACAGACAAAGAGAGTCATACACATTGAGAGAGAGGCACACACACACACACACACAGAGACTCACACATCCAGAGAGAAGTCTCACACAGTGAGAAAGTCACTAAGGTAGATAAGTCACACACACATACACAGAGTCACGCACATAGAGAGAGACATATACACACAGAGATTAACACACACACGGAGAGACACAGTCACACACAGAGGAAGAGGGTCACACACACATAGAGAGAGTCACACACACAGACAGAGAGTCAAAGATACAGAGAGTCACAAACACACAGAGTGAGACACAAACTCAGAGACAGAGAGGGCCCGACACCTACATAGAGTGATAGTTACATAAACTCAGAGAGTGAATCACACACCCCGAGAGAGTCTCACTAACACACAGGTGTAGAGTAACGTACAAAGAGAGAGAGTAACACACACAGAGTCACTAAAACACACACAGAGAGTTACGGACACAGAGAAACACAGAGACACACAGACACCAAAGAAAGAGTCACACATGTAGACACAGAAAGTCATTCATACACATAGAGTCACACACAAGGAGATATAGAGGTATACACAGAGGGAGTGACACACACAGACCCATAGAAACACACAGAGAGTCACACACACAGACGGATACACACAGAGAGTCACACACACACACACACACAAATAAAGTCACACACACCGAGAGTCATACAAACACACAGACAGAGAGTAACAAACAAAGAGAGAGAGTAACACACACACAGACACACACAGAGTCCAAAACACACACACAGAGTCCCAACAAAAAAAAATTACACACACACAGAGAGGGTCACAGACACAGAGACACACAGACACACACCAGAGAGAGAGTCACGTATACAGACAAAGAAAGTAACACAGACACTCCCATAGAGTCACACACACAGAAAAAGTCATACACGCAGAGAGAGTCACACACAGACACACACATAAACATACACTCACACAGACAGTCACATACTCACATAAGAGAGTAACACACGGAGAGTCACGTGTACACACATACACACAGAAAGGGTCATCCGTGGAGAGTCCCACACACAGACAGAAAGTCACACACATCCACAAAGAGAGAAATACAAATACAGAGAGTGACACACACACAAGGAAGGTCACAAATACTAAGAAAGAGTCACTCACACAGAGAAACCCAGAGACACAAACACACAAAGACAACTTGTCAAACACACACAGAGAGACAGACACACACACTTAAAGATACACACAGAGAGAGTCACACATACAGAGATAGAGTCACAAACAGACAGAGTAAGACACACACACTTAGAGAGAGAGTCACACACATACAAAGAGTGATAGTATAAGAGACATAGAAAAGAGTCACACACACTGAGAGAGTCGTACTAACACACAGGGACAGAGTAACACAAAAACAGAGACAGTAACTCACGCAGAGACACACATAGAGAGTAACACGTACAAAGAAAGTCCCACATACAGACAGTAAGTCACGTACACAAACGGTAACACACAAAGAGAGAGAGTGACCCGTACAGACAAACAGAGACACACACTCAGAGAGTCACAAAGGTACACACACAGAGAGAGTCGTAGACACAGAGACATCTAGAGACATACACAAACCAGAGAGAGTCACACGTACAGAAGAGAGAGTCACACACACACACACAGAGATTCACACACACGTAAAGAGAGAGTCGCACACAGAGACACACACAAACAGAGAGTCACAAAAACACACACAGAGAGAGAGATTCTTCTCTTCCGTTACCGTAGGGTGAGGTCATGAGAACGGACATTTTAGAGTAACTGCCTTCTCGCATCATCCCATCTGAGGAAACCCAACGATCCTGTTTGTTTCCTCTACTAAGCCTGTCCTGACTCGTTGAAGTCAAAGTGAAAAGTGAAAAGTGAAAGTACGTAACCTCTTCTTTTACCGTTTGGTGAGGTGACAAGAACGGGCCTCTTAGGGTCCCTACCCCCACGGACCAGGAGACGGATAATACCCCAGTGTGACTCAACCTGTACTTACTTCGCTGAATCGTCGTCGTCGTCGACGACGTCGTCGACAGAGATTCATAGACCCAGAGACACACAGAGACACACACGCACCAGCCAGAGAGTCACATATACGACCAAAGAGAGTCACACACACAGACACACACACAGAGAGTCACACACAGACACGTACACACAAACAGACAGTCACACACTCACAGGAAGTGAACACAATGAGAGAGAGTCACGGGTACATACACAGAGAGAGTGTCACTCACGTAGAGTCACGTACACATTCAGAGAGTCACACACACACACAGACATACACTTACAGAGAGTGAACACACGGAGAGAGAGTCACAGGTATACACACAGAGGGAGTGTCACTCACACAGAGAGTCATATACACATTCAGAGAGTCACACACACAAAGAAAGAGAGTCAAACATACTAAGAGAGAGTCACACACACACAGACACACACAACAAAAAAGTATCAAACACACACAGAGAAATAGTCACAGGTACAGAGAGAGACAGTCACCCGCACAGAGGGAGACCAAAAGACCCAGAGAGAGATAGTTACAGACACACACACAGAGAAAGTCACACCCACACAGAGAGAGACTTACACACACAGAGAGACAGACACACCCAAAAAGAGAGAGTCACATATAAAGACAGAGTTACAGACACACACAGAGAGAGTTACTCAAACAGAGACACATACGGAGAGAGTGACGTGCAGAGAGAGAGTCGCACAGACACACACAGAGTGTCACACACAAAGAGACAATGTCACACACACAGATAGAATTACACACTTAAAGAGAGTCACACGTAGGTACGGAGAGAGTCAAACAAACACAGAAAGAGTCACATACACACAGACAAAGTCACACACACAGAGAGAAGATCAAACACACAGAGAGAGATTCACACACACTTAGGGAGAGTTAGACACACAGACAGAGAGTCAGACACACGGAGAGAGAGTTACACACAAAGAGAGAAACACAAACACACACACAGAGACACACACACATAGAGATACACAGAGAAAGAGTCACAAACAAAGATACACATAGAGTCATACACACACAGAGAGTCTCATTCCGACAGAGTCACACACACTGAGAGAAACTTATACACAGAGTCACACAGAGACACACACCCAACCACAGAGACTCACACACACACACACACAGACACACATAAAGAGTCATACACACAAAGAGACAGAGGTACACACTTAAAGACAAACAAAGAGAGAGAGTCACAGACACACACACACAAAGAGTGACACACACAGACATAAAGTAACACACACAGAGTGACAATCATACCCAGAGGCAAAGAGAGTCAAACACAGACACACAGAGTGAAAGTCACAAACAAGCACAGAGAGAATCATACACACCGAGAGAGTCACACACACACACACACACAGAGAGTCACAAACACACTTAGTTAAAGAGAGTCACACAACACACATAGAGTGAGACACACAGAGAGTCACACACACAGAGTCACACACGTACACAGGTGTCACACACAGATAGGAGTCACACACAGATAGAGAGTCACACAAACAGACAGATACACACAAACAGAGAGAGTCACACACACACACACACGTAGAGAGAGTAACACATACAAACAGAAAGTCATACAGACACAGAAAGAGTTACACACAGACACAAACATATACACCCAAAGGAAGTCACACACGAACAGAGAGAGAGTGACACGTACACATACAGAGAATCACACAACAAACATAGAGTGAGACACACAGAGAATCACACACAGAGAGATGTCACACACCCACACAGGAGTCACACACAGATAGAAAGTCACATATACAGAGTGAGATATACACACACACAGAGAGTCACACACATACACAAAGAGAGAGTAACACATACAAAGAGAAAGTCATACAGACACACAAAGAGAGTTACACACAGACACTAACATATACACGCAAAGAAAGTCACACACAAACAGAGAGAGAGTGACACACATACAGAGAGTGAAACACTCAGAGAGAGAGTTCCACACACAGTGAGAGAGTCAGAAAGGTAGGGTTAATCACACACAAACAGAGAGTCACACAGACACACAGAGAGACATACACAAAGAGAAAGTAACACACACGTAGACACACACAGACACTGAGAGAATCACACACTTACAAACAGAGTCACAAACACAGAGAGCCACACACTTAGAGAGAGTCAAACACAGTAACACATAGAGAGTCACATACACAGTGAGAGTGTAACATACATACAGAGTCACATACAGAAAGAGAGAGTCATACACGACACAGACAACACACAGAGAGTGACACAAACACACACAGAGAGTCACACACACACAAACAGAAAGAGTCACATACCCAAAGAGAGAGTCTCAAGCAATAAGAGAGTCACTAAGGTAGGGTAAGTCACACATAAACACAGAGAGATACACACACAAGGTGACACACACACAGACAGAGACAGTCACAAACAGAGGGAGAGAGTCACACACACAGAGAGAGTCATACACTTTGTAACGAGACTACATTTTTTCTCACCGACACTACAGTATATCACGTATACTATAGAGTGTGTATAATCGGACTAAGGTATGTATGTCAGTCAAACTACAGAAGTTATGAGACCGACACTACAGTGTACATATCGTCTATACTACAACATATGTCATCTAAACTACTCTATCTACCACCTACACTACAGTATTTATGACACCAAACTTCAGTATTTCTCACTAACGTACAGTACATATTACGTATACTACGGGATGTATGTGGTTCACACTACAGTATGTAACTGACCAACACTGTAGTAGTTATCTCATCCACACTACTGTGTCTATGTGACCGACACTACAGGGTACGTGTAATCTACAATACAGTATATCTCACCTAAACTACGGTAGATATGACCCACACTAGAGTATTTATGTCGCCTACACTACGGTGTATGTTACACCATATAGTAATTCTCACCTATATAACAGTGTATATGACGTATACTATAGTATGTATATCACCCACACTACCGTAAGTATATCTCTAACACTACTGTGTATGACACCTATACTACAGTCGATAACACAACACTACAGTCTATATCACCACCACAACAGTTTTTGTGTAACACACACTACAGTAAATATACCCTACACTACAGTATTTTTATCACCTGTATTACAGTATCTATACCACCGAAACTACAGTGTACATATCACCTACACTACTGTATATATGACCTACACTACAGTATATGTCACCTACACGACAGTGTATATCATCCATACTACAGTACTTATGTTACCTACACTACAGTATTTCTTACCTACACTACAATATATTTGACGTATACTACGGTGTTTATGTCACGGACGTTACAGTATGTATGTCACTTAAACTATAGTAACTATGTCACCCACACTACTGTGTCTATGTCACTTACACTACAGTCTATATCACACAAACTACAGTCTATGTACCAGCACAACAGTTTTTGTGTAAACACACTACAGTAAAAATACCCTATACTACAGTATTTTTATGACCCGTATTACAGTATCTATCTACACTACAGTGTACATATCACCTACACTACAGTATATCTCACCTACACGACAGTGTATATCACCCACAGTACAGTACTTATGTTACCCACACGACAGTATTTCTTACCTACACTACAATACATTTGACGTATACTACGGTGTGTATGTCACGGACGTTACAGTATGTATGTCACTTTAACTATAGAAACTATGTCACCCACACTACTGTGTCTATGTCACTTACACTATAGTTATATCACACAAACTACAGTCTATATCACCAACTCAAAAGTATTTGTAACACACAGTACAGTCTATATCACCTATACTACGGTATTTGTCACACACACTACACTATCTACGTCACCGACATTACGGTGTGCGTATCACCTGTATCACAGTATATATCACCACTACGTGACTATAGTACTTAGGTCACCTACACTACAGTGTACGTCACGTATACTATAGTATGTATATCACCTACGTTACAGTACGTATGTCACTGATACTATAGAACTATGTTTACCCAAACTACTGTGTCTATGTCACCTTCACTACAGTCTATATCACCCACACTACAGTCTATATTACCAACACAATGGTATTTGTCACACACACTACAGTATATATCACCCGTACTACAGTAATGTTGTCACCCTTACTACGGAATCTATGTCACCGACACTACAGTGTACATATCACCTACGTTACAATATATATCACCCACACTACAGTATTTATGTCACGACACTCCAGTGTACATATCACCTACGTTACAGTATATATCACCTACACTACAGTACTTAAGTCACGTACACTACGGTATTGATGTCACCCCACTACAGTTTTTCTCGCGTACACTACAGTATATATGACGTATACTACAGTATGTGTACACTCCGGGTCTATTACTCACTGAACAAATTCGGTGGGTCTAAAGTCCTCTGAAATACAAGAACATTTGGTTTCGGGCGTGAAAAGATTACGTCGCCGACGGACCAACTGACTCCTTTCCCTCCACATCACCTCGAGGACCGAACGTTTGTCAGTTGAAGACAGACAAATTCTCTGAGGTCCGTAGAACTCCCGTCCTATACTCATGTCCCACAACGGGCAATTCCCATCACAGTAGACGTATAGACTCCAATAACTACAAAGAGGGCCGTTAGAACTAAGGTCGAACACAAAGAGGGTCAGGTCGTAAAGAGTACTACATGCGACGTACATTCAATTTATTCGTCCCACTGTTATACGTCGGAACTGTGTAAGAAAAAGGATAAACCTTGGTCAGACAACAAGGTACAGGCCAAGATTGACAACGAAGGACTGGATGTATGTCTAAAGAGTTCTCCGTCCAGTCCACCAGACCATAAGGGTAGAGAAAGTCTTAAAAGGTGTCAAATAACACTGGGTGTCTCAGTTTCCGAAACCGTATCAGTCACTTCGTCTTTATCTACTAAAAGACCTTGAGAGAACGAAAAAGTTACTAGGTCGCCTACAACCGTTAAACTAGAGACCAAGGAGACTGACAAGATTTTGGTCGAACTTGTAGACCTTAAAGTGTCTAGTGTATAACAACTTCGGACCGAACCTCTTAAAACTCGTAATGAAATGATCACACACTCTACTCACGGTAACATACCATCAAAGTCGTAAGAAACCGTAACGGAAGGAAACCCTAACCTTACTTTTGACTGGAAAAGGTCAGGACACCGGTGACGATTCAAAAGGTTTAAACGACCGTATAACTCACGTCGTGAAAGTGTCGTAGTAGAAAGTCCTAAACTTTGTCGAGTTGACCTTAAGGTAGTGGAGGTTATCGAAACAAACATCACTACGAAAGATTCCGGGTAAACTGAAGTGTAAGGTCATACAGACCGAGATCTACTCACTAGTGTGGTAACACTAATAGGCCCAGTACTTCTAGAGAAAGCATGTCAAAAAGGACACATAAGAACGGTGGAGAATTATAGAAGACGAAGACAATCCAGGTATTGTAAAGTCAGGAAATAGCTCGGGTAGAAACACACTTTACAGGGAACCATATAGATTCAAACAACTTAGCTAGAGATCACAAAGGGTAAGACAACAAAAGGAGATAAAGAAACGTAACGAAAGACTTCTTCCGAAAGAATAGAGAAGAACGATAAGAAACCTTGAGACGTAAGTCTACGAATATAGAAAGGAAAAGAAGAACCGAAAAACGAAGAGAAAAGTGTCGATAAATATTCCGAAGGAGTCTGTCGGTAAAACGAAAAAAAAATTAAAGAAAAGGTATCCCTACCATAACTAGGGACAGAGGACATGTTACAGTACTTGGAGACAGGTATCAAGTAGTCCGTGAGATAGATCGTCTAGATCCGGGAATTTAGATAAAGAGTGAAGGTGACATTTTAGTATTCCCTAAACTAATTCCAGTATGGATTTACCAGAGCGTCAAAAGGGATGAAAGAAGTTAAACTCAGACTTAAAACGTTATTCCTCAAGTACTAGGTTCGGTCAGTCGGGGGTCAGTACAAAAACGACTGACATATCTAGAAGAGGTAGAAACCGACGTTTCTTATATTAGTTAGACTAAAGTCACAACTGGCAGACCAATACAAGTACACATCAGAAGAGAACACAACAACCTTCTTCCACAAACGATACTGGTCACGTAAAAGAACCGTTTTGAGATGATCAGAAACGGCACGAAATAAGACGTAGGGTTCCGACTTAAACGGACAATGAGGTCCACAGAGAACTGAAGAATGAAAACGTAAGGTCAGGGGACATTACTTTTCCCGTAGAAAAACCCACGATCAAGATTTTCCAGAACATCCAGAAGTATCTTTGTAAGTTGAAGTCGAAGAAGTCGTAATGACTAACCCTGTACCTAATGGTACTATAACTTACCAAACGGAACATTTACTTGTCTCTAGTAAGACAGTAAAAACTCTAACGTAGGTTCATGACGTAAAACCTGAGAAAACGACTGGTACTGCCGATGAGGTAAAGAAGACTCCCTAAGGACGGGTGTCATCATCTATTTTACCAGTAGACTCAATTAAAGTGGGTAAGGTCAGGTAAAATCAAGGGACTAAGGATCTTTCAGGTGTAAGTGTGAACTGTGGAGAACAAACTGCTGAAGTTTAAACGGAACTAAGTACCTGGACTGTAAGGTCTAAGGATACGTTATAACGAGAAATGTCGTAGCCTGAAACAAAGATAGTGGTCAGTGTAGACGTCGACCCATAACGAAAACGAAACCGGGGTAGGGAAGAAAGACTTCAATAAAGAGGTGACTAGAGGTCATCGTATAACCTGTGGATGACTGGACCCCTCAAGGAAAAAGTCATAGGATAGTAAAACGGAAAAGTATGACAAGTACCACAAGAGTTCCGTTCTTATGACTTCACCGAACGGTAAGGGAAGAGGTCACTTGGTGTAAGACAGTCTGAAGAGGTAGTACTTGGTGGGTAGAATCCAACGGGACGTCCGTACCTAACCAAAAAAACTCAATACGTTCTGACACCAGGATCACACTAATCAAACCGATCAAAAGATACTCATACTAAAGTCACACAGACGGGAGACTACGGGAGAACGTTGTGGATGGTAGAATGAACCCAAAGAGAATGGAACCCGTACCCTATAGAGAAGTACTGACGAGCTCGTTTCACGTCGACGACGAGGAATGGAACCTCCTTCCCATAGAGGAGTGGGGGTGGGAAGGACTTGAAGTTACACCCTATCAAGGAGATCCGGGAGGACACGGTCACGTCGGTGGTGAGGAACCTGTACCCAACTAGAAGGACCGGTGACGGGGACTGGAGCCTGCACACACAGAGACGAGTGGGGAAGGACGCGGTAGTGTCTGACCGTGAGATCCGGTGACGGGGAGTGGAGTCTGCACCCCATCGAGGAGAGCCGGCGTGACGGTCGACAGTGTCGACGAACGTGACTCACACGACCAGTAACATGAGTCACATTCACCGTCTAGTATCCGTTGATAAAAGACTGTTACTCCGTTTACAGTTTTGACATATAGTCCTCATATGATGACTCGATATTACGACTTTGACTAGAGAAACCCTTTAAACAAAGTCGGGATCCTTAAGACGGGAAAATTTCGTTTTGTTTTTGTCTTCGGTTTTGTTGTTGTTGTTTTGTCGTAGACCGTAGTTTAGACGTCAAGGTTCCTGGAGTAAGATGATCAGTGACGTTCTAATTAAGAGCCGGGTTGCAATCGAAAAAAAAGATAATATTTAAAATATGTACGTCTTTTAAACTTTCTTCTTTCGTTTTAGTAAGTGGTAAGTTTCTCTCAGTCGTAATTTTAGACCCCTTGTGGACATGTGGGTAACGTCTAAGTACAACGACATACCATTTTAGTTATGTTATAAGACTTCCTAAATCGGAAGTTAATTTATTTAAATATGATTTTTATTTTTTATCTAATTTTTTAGACTTATTAAAGGGAGAAGAGTAAAAAGATACTTATAAAATCTTATTAAAACAAACACATAAAATACATTTCTCAAATGTAAGACTCACAAAGGTTACATTACACTATTGTATCGTCAAGAGGTACACAATGACGTTTAATAGGTGTCTATAATCACTCTAGGTAAATGGTTTCAAATTAGATTAAAGTCGGACTAATAAGTATTTTGAAAAAAAAAATGATTTTGTATATAGGATGAAGGGATTATACATCACTATTACAAAAGGAAATAAGAATTATCAAAATTAATGTATAAATATAAACTTAGGAGTTTAGAATTGGTGGAATTAAAAATCCCTTTTGATTCTTCTTTCATTAACACTTGACAAACAGTATACTCATAAAAGACTAACCCTTTAGTACGAAATAAAAAGGGGAGGATTCATCCGTCTCCAACCATTTGAATCTAAAAGGGTCGTTGGTTACAAGGCTATAAAATAGGACAAATTTCACACTGGGTCTATCAGTTACTTAAGAACGGAAAATTGAACCTAGTGAAAGTTCAATGGTTTTAGACCTCTTTCGATAAAATCCATCTGAATTATAAAGTAGTATAGTTCAATAATTATAAAAGAACGACTGTGTAACCGGTTTCTATATTCCAGAATAAACTAGTGATTGTTTGGATCCGTGTTGGCAACACAACGTAAATCTTTTGGTTGTTTGAATTCGATCGAAGTTATGGTCTATAGTTAAGTCATGACTTATAAAGGGTCTAGTTCTCTAAACTGAAAGTAAAACCAGTTAAAAGATTTATAATCCTTCGTAAATTAAACATTCCCGACCATCAAAACTCAGTCTATTCACCACCAGTAAATGTTCAATTGAGTCTTCCTAATAATGTTCAATTGAGGCTTCCAGGGTAAGACCTCTCACGTGAAGTTCCCCGACGTAAGCCCCTTGTTTAACTCAAAGGGTATCGGTCGTGTGAATGTGTGTTCTGTTTAAGTTTGTGTGTGTGTGTGTTTTTTTTTGTTTAGGATTAAGGACGTCCCGTTTTTTTTTTTTTTTCTACTTCAAGTTGTTAGTGGAGATGAAAAAGTTTGTTTCTAAGGAGAATAATTTTCGTTTGTTGCACTTTTACTTTCCGTTCCTTAGTATTGGTGTGCACAGTGCCGTTAAGTGGACTGTTTGTGTTTCGGTTTTTATTCTCACCCCCTTTCAATTTAAATGAATCAATTGAAGTACGAAAGAGAACCTTTATAAAAATAAAAGACCGAATCTTTATACTTTTTTTTTTACAAAGTAGTTCGGTTGCAAAAAGGTTGACGTATACGTCTTTCTTGGTCAAAACCTTAAAGTCTGTAAAGGAGAATTGGTTAAAAGGGGGAGTGGTATCAGATTTCTTCTATCACCGGTCCGTCACAATTTTCTTTTTAGTAGAATGAGTATGGGATCGCATTGATATCCTATCTTTTCGAGAGAATAATAGTGTTGTCCATAATAGTTTATATCTTGTTTGTTTTCATTACGTATTGTTCGAACTCACTGAATGGGATCCACTGTGTTTTAGACCTGGTATCAAGACCTGTAAAGAGATGAGGTTTATCGGAGAACGTAACCCTCCACCCCTCGTCGACCGTGGACAGTCCCTCTCAGGGATAATCTCGTTTTATTTGAATCCGTCTAGACGATCTTTGAACCCTTCGTCGACGGAGTCCAGTTTCAGTCAAACGGTACCCGTGTCTAAATGACGATTCGAATGGTGCTTAACTCTTTCTTTCCCTCTCGGAGTCCTTAGTCCGAGGTACTAAAGTATACTGTGATGTTTCGATACCAGTAGTTTATCCATACGATAAATGTCCTTTTGTCTATGTGTCTGGTCGCCTTGTCTTCGTCCTTGGATCTTTGTCTCGGGCCACGTATACCAGTTAAGTAGATGCAGTATCCTCCGTTCCCATGTACTACCCCTTTCCTGCCGGAAAAGTTATCCACGACAAACTCTTTTACCTGTCGATGTACGTTTTCCTAGTCTGACCTGGTAAAAGAATGTGTTTTTTCTTTTACATATACCGGACTTTGGTATTTTGAGGATCTTCCTTTGTGTTCGGTATTCGAGAAACTGTAACCCTTACTGTTACTACAAAAACCCGTCCCTTGTTTTCGTTTTCGTTACTTAGATTTCAGGGTTCGTCCATTACATGTCCTATCCTTCATGTCAGTTAGTGTAACATTATTGAGACATACCACCGTCCTCCATTGATCTAAACAGTGCCGATAGTATCTCACTACATAATTTACGTCTTAATGATTTAGAACGTGGACTTTGCTTATATTATGACACACAATGTATATTCAGTTATTTCCTATAAATTATCGTAGTAACACGTACACGAACACACACGCACACGCACATGGTTTGTATCCTTGGTATCACAAACAAACACACGAAATAACCCGAAGATTTGATTATGGCTCACCCGAAAGTGTCTGAGCCTTTGTAAGTCTCTGATCTGTGACATACGTCTCATGTAGACCGTTTTACAACCCGACCTACTTCGTGTTTGATCTTAGTTTTCAGGACCCTCTTTATAGTTAGTGGAGTCTATACTGCTACTGAGGTTGAAATACCGTCTTTAGCCTCTCCTTGACTCCTCGGAGAAGTACTTTCTTTTTTTCCTCTCACTTTTTTCGACCGAATTTTGAGTTGTAAGTTTTTTGTTTCTAGTACCGTAGACCGGGGTAGTGTAGTATTGTTTATCTACCCCTTTGTTACCTTTGTAACTGTCTAAAATAAAAGAACCCGTGGTTTCAGTGACGTCTACCACTGACGTCGGTACTTTAATTTCTGTGAAGGAAGAACTTTCTTTTCGATACCACTTGGATCTGTCGTATAACATTTCGACTCCGTGATGAAACGGTTGTTACCAGACAGAGCAGTTTCGATACCAAAAAGGATATCAGTATATACCTACACTATCAATCTGGAATTTCTTCCGACTCACTATTTCTTGACTACAAAAACTTGACACGGTTACCTACGGTTTCTTGATACTACAACCTCTGCTAAGGACTCTCAGGAAATCTGACGTTCCTCTGGTTTGATCAGTTAGGATTTCCTTTAGTTAGGACTTATAAGTAACCTTCCCGACTACTTCTTCGACTCCGAGGCTATCAAACCGGTGGACTACACTTCTCGGTTGAGAAATCTCTTCTAAGACTACGACCCTTACTAACTTCCGTCCTCCTCTGTCCCTGTTGTCTCATACTCTACAAACCTACCGTAGTGAATGAGTTCCCTGTACTCAAACTCGTTTGAGGACTTCCACCACTTCCTGTCCCTTCGGACCGAACGACGTCAGGTACACCACCGTTTCTCAGGTTGTGTTGACTCACTGGCTTGTTATTGTTGTCGTCTGTCACATCTATGAGTGAGAGTCTTCCCACCAACGTAGGTATGTGTGTGTCGACATGCACAATCGACCCCGGTGGAAAGAAGGGAGTTTTCGTGTGAACTAGTGGTAGAGGACACTTACGGATGAAAAGTACGGTAAGAGGGTTGAAAGGAATGTCGTACCCACTGGACTACAAGTTTTAGTAACGAAAGTGTTGAAACTTGGTAAATCTACGTACGTCACGTGTTCTACGTCAACAACAGACAGGGAGAGAAGTGTGCGTCTTCATGTAACAATCATCCAGGAAGAGACACGGGTAACATATTTGTACATGCTTACAAGTGGATGTGTATAATTGAGTAGACAATAGTCATCGTTTACGACACAAGTACTGTCCTCGATAGTGAAGGGATTATCTCGGTACACACATACTGAAACAAGTGTGTATGATGAGTATCTAGATTATACTTCACCTAGTGTGTCTGTATGTAACCCGTAGTAGTCGTGTTTGTAAGGACCAGTGCCAAAACTCAGAACACGAGGTCTCCTGAGGTATAAGACCGAGAGTCTCGTGTCCACAGTACACTACTGTGTCGTTTTCCCTTTTTCTTCTTTGTACACTGACTCGGCGACGTCATAGGGACGTAGTCCTGGAGGGTCGGGTAGTATGTTTGAGTCCCTACCGACTCAGTGGAGTGGGGGTTGGTCACTCGCGGTGTATAGTATTCTATATGTATGTACGTGACTACGTATAAAGGAGAGTCGTACTGTAATCTCCGGATTCTATGGGCTATACCAACGTATAGTAGGTACAAGAGACGAAGTTGTGTACGTACGTGTACTAAGACGAAGGTCCTATCTACAATAAGAGTCGAGGGAGATCAACCGCTAAAATTTTCCTGTGAACCCTTTTAGATTTTACTACGAGTGTCAGGATTTTATCGTTTTAATAATTCGTGGTAATTTGATTAGTGGATCCTTACGAATACCATCCGTGTAGTCAGGTTCCTGAGATCTTAAAAACAAGATCTATATGGACACGAGATATGATTTTTCATAGACTTTTAATATGATGGATGAAGTCATAAGAGAGCATAAATGAAAAGTCTCCCTACCATGACCCTCCCTCCTCCCTCTCCCCAAGTCCTACCCCTTGTGCACATATGGACACCACCTAATTACAATTACTCACCGTTTTGGTTACGTTATAATATTTCATTAATTAGACGTTAATTTTATTTATTTAATAAAAATTTTTTCTTACTTTGTGAAAGAAACTCACGAAAGTCACCTGTTGGTTCTACGGTTGACATCCAGATAAAAAGAGTAATGATGTCGTTACGAGGAATTCTCCCTGGTAGTCTTCCCTTCCCGTAATCCACTTTTATAACGTGTCATTTACAGGGAGGGTCGTATGCGAAACAGTGTAACGGATTTATGGAAGGTAAGTGTAAACCAAGTGTCTGTACGTCTTCTAAAAGAAAAGTATAAAACGTGATTGACCTCACGTTTTGAGAATGTCCATTCTACTCACTAATTTTTGTTGACCTATCTCTGAACAGTTATACCTAGTGGAATACGTGTCCTTCTTGATACACAATTGTTATCTTGAAACTTGATTGGAAATATCATCGGACTTAAAAGTCTCGTGAACCTTTTTACTTGAACGTAGGTTATAAAGTCAAGTGTTAGTTTAGTTTGTACGGAGGTCTGTGTCTTACGTGTCTCCCGTCGTCTCGTCTCCGACAAAATTATCGGTGTGACGATGGTCTTGAAGCAACAGTTAAAGTCTGGTACCTCTTCATTTCGGGAGTTTACGTGTTCGAAGTTCAAGGATCCAGGGCCGTGTGGCGAACAAGATAAGGTTAACACGGAATCCACTCCCTGGGTTCTTGTACTACCGTGTCTCGAAAATAAAGAGGTTAGTTGTTCCGACTACGTTATGTTGAATGGTCTCCTGTGCTTTCTGTACATTTACGTCACCTTTTCAGATCTTTCCGTTTGTCTCCACAGGTTTGTACCAAGGTAGTCTTTCTCGTCCCCTTGTTCTTACCTTTACACACCACTCCCATCTGTAATATTACAGACGGTCCTCCTGTGTAAACTTTACAAACCGTACAGAAGACTCGATATAAAATAAGTCTTTTACTTTATAAGTGAAAATTTTACACACATGTCGATCGGTGTATTCTCTACAAGTTCACTTCTCTCTCTCCCCTATGTCTTGTACGTATGTCTTCCTTGTTTCTCGGATGTTAAAGTGTTTATCTTTTAAAGGTTAAACCCCCTTTAAAAGTGGAGTTACAACGTCTGAGGTTCGTATTATGCAAGTTTATGTCTGTGTGGGTGAGTATATGTGTAAACACACGTGTGTGTGTGTACTCCGTACGTTTATGTGTGTGTTCTTGTTTTCATCGGTTTTCATTTGTCTTCGGTTTCGTTTGGAATTTTATGTTTCTATCGTTTTAAGTGAACTAATAATCCGTCCCAGGTAAGTAATAAAAGTAATTCTCCCATACCAGAGAGTTTATAACTTTTCGGGTTTATTGACGAGAATTGAGTCGAAAAACCCGTCTACAGAGAAGTCAATGGACTTGTACCCTAAAAGGTAATTATTAACACTGACGAATGGTAATCTCCTTGGTAGACACTTTTGACACTAACGGGGAAGGTTTCCAACTTATCTTTTAAAGGATCCTTTTTAGTGTCTTACACAAAAGTTTTTCACGTTTTACCCCGAACTCCCGTTTACTTTGTTTCAAACTAGGTACTTTAGATAGTCCCTTTGAACGGTTAATAGTGATAAAACATTTTATTTAAAGTCAACTAGTAATAATTTACCTATTAATAAATACCTAGTTATTAGCTAGTAATAATACTAATTATTATTGGTATAGTAATAATATAAACTATGAAGGAAAGGTTTCAAAGTGTGAAGAAAAAGATGGAAAATATTAATTAACACGGTGGTTCGACCCTATTCTGTTTTGATAAAAAGAACCCCAGTGGACATCAACCTCGGTAAGGTTGCCCGGAAGAACGGTGTTCGTAGTACATCTACATACAAGGTACCACTTTTATTAACATAAGGTAGGAGACCATTATAATTAGGATTAATCGACTAGTAAGTTTCGGAGTAGGTGAAATTGTTCTCTGCTGTGATGGAGTGATTAGTAAAAAAAGAATCTTGACCCTAGTCCTATCGGGAAATTCGTTAGTTTGTTTCCGAAATTTAGACGTCAACAGTCACAATTTACACCCGTATAGGTTAATTATAGGAAATTATTAAAGACCTTTAGTAAATTTCAATCATTTACTAGAGAAGTGTCGACGTTTCCCCGTACTGAGTGTCATACCCATAAATTGTGGGAAAGGTTTATTGCTTTTCCTCCTAAATGAAGATAATATAGACCTCGATAGAAATTGGGGTCAAAGGGTTCCGGAGTTAGTTAAGTCTATTCTAAACAACGTTATTCCGAGATAGGAATACCCGTCGGTTTTATAGTAGGTATATTACATAATTTATATCTAGAAACATGGAAAGAGATTGTAAGTCGTGTCGAACTAGGTGTGTAAAAACTTTGTTCCACCCCGATAAAAAGTAAGGGACTCCGTTTTGGAAGGTAACTTTGCAAGATATCCCGACAAATTTTAATCGACTTTCTTCTGACTTTGTTTTAGAAAAAAAAAAACTTGTCGGTCCCCCCACCATTTTCACGTTAGGACACCTAGATATTGATCGTGTAATATAACTTTCCCGTGTCGATGACCCCTTCCCTCTAGGACGACTTCCCGGGGGTACAGAAGGTATCAACGTGAATATCGAGAGTTTAGAACATTGTTAGAGGTAAAAGGACTAAATAAGAATTACTGTTTTTATCCTAATAAGGTCCCCGGTAATCTTCCGAGATATACCGGCCAACGGTCAACAAGGTATTGATTTAGGAGTCGACGAACGTCGAAAAGTCGACAATTCCCGGTAACGAAGTGGAGATGACCTAGTAGTCTAAAGGTCAATTATCCCAACCGTCGTTCTCGTTGTCGGAGATCCTATTTAAGGGACGACTAGAAATGGTTCGGGGAACAGTCCTAATGTACAGTAAACTTCGTAAACCAATCATTGAAAAGTAGACCCGACATATTCTCGTAAGTGTAGACTCTATTATATAGAGAGGGGGTATTTCTTTTTCCATCACCTCCTTAACGTATACCTGTTTTCTACGGAACACAGGGAAAGAGTAGACCGGTACTGTTTTAAACTCTCGAGAATCCTTGGATCCCGTGACTGTGATAAGGATGGTTCGGTCGTAACCAGTTTACACAACCAGTCCTGCTTCCGGTTAGAAAAGGTCGTTTCGTTCTCCGTAGAAGAGGTCATAGGTTGTCGGGACTGTAAGATAAAGGAACTTAATTTTCTAGAAAGTTTCCGGACCTTAGACATTAAAGGACGTGGGTTTTCTGATACAGTAATGTATGTTTAGGAAACCCCGGGGATCGAACTCTTCTGTTCCAAGAAGGACAGACTATTCTTCCATTTTTGTTTCGACACAATAAAAAACTGGAAATAATTAACCTTGTCAAAACCATACGTCGTTCTAGTTTTGAAATTAAAGGGATCATATTAGCCTTAGATGATGTGGTCCGTGGTGGCTCTAAGGAACTTCCCTTTCACTCAATACCGGGTCGTGTTTAGGATGTTATGGGAGTCCATACCCCGGTCGGTGAGGGTAACCTTAGCCTCATTGGCCAAATAGTCCCCAATTATAACAACGCCACCACCTTGACTCCAGGTCAGGACGTAATGGACCCCAACGAAACTCCTCAAGACTCTGACTTGTTTCCCTTATTTCCCTAAGTTGCGTTGACGGGGATAACACCAGACCCCGACCCCGACGGGGACGACGGACAAAGGGACTTTGACCCCTTTTATTAAAAAAAACATGAACCCCCCACTCGTATCAGGGTAGGAATACCTTAAATCTAGACGTCGGAAAACGGGTTACTATGGGGAAGACCGTAGCCTCCATTCCACAGAAAACCCCCAACCCAAATCAGATATAACTGTACCGAACAACAGGGACGAACCGTCCTGTAACGGCCGGTTTTACGGTGTAAACAGGTGTCCTTTTTGTGAAAAATAAACATCTGAGTAAAGGTAATCCTAATTAGAAAAAAGAAAAGTAAGGAACTTATTAAACCCGTCGTGAAAAAGGGGAGTACCGACACCGATTCCGTTGTGGGATACATTTCCTTCAAGGATGAAGGACCGTCCAGACATACTTCAGGTTTCAAAACAAACAAATAAACAAAAAAAAACAAACAAACAAACAAACAAAAAAAAATGAAGATTGTCCAGATTCGTTATGGACTGTCCATCTTAACTGTAAAAGTAATCGGTCAACAAATTCTTGAGAGAGACGACCAAGTTATGAGAATTATCAAGAAATATGTTGTCAAAAGTTAGACTGGTGTTTCATATAGAGAGTAGTCCAGGGATAGACTATAGTAAGTTTAACCTATTAAAAGGTAGACTTCCTCCATTTCTAAAGGTACGGTTTTATGGAGACCGGTTTTAGACTAATTCACGAAGAAATCTGTTGAAACGGACCCGATGTAATCTAAGCATAAAAGGTAGAAAAAAATTACGGAGTCTAGGGTGACAGGACTCGAGACATAGTAATCTCCAAAACAAAACGTGACTGACATCAGATCGGTTGATTAGTATGAGACGGTTGGTGTCCTCCTTGAGTGGAGGTCTTTCCGTTCTGAAACGTTGGTAAGAGGTTAGTATACCACAGTAGGTAGAGAATCGGATCCGTAGATCGTCCCACTCCCATATCCCCTTCCATCTAGGTATTAGTACTGTTCAAAAGAATTCTAGAAAATCATCGAATATACCCTGTCCAAGGGTAAAGGGAAAAGGAGTGGAAGGGAAAAACAAAACCATTTTGATGACCTTTCCAGTATCTCTTAAACTTCAGGGGTACAACAAGACGAAGAGAAGATCGGACCCACTCCGGGACGACTCTCCCGAAAGAGGTTGCTCGTACGAGGATTATAACACGTACGAAGACAAAGTTGTCGAGGAAACAAAGTCTCTTCAGAAGTAGAAGGAGTCGGAGTCCTAAACCTTCCGAGACCCTCCGTGAAACCTTCACAAGACCCTCCGAAACCAACGTTTCACCCTTTGAGGACCCGGGACCCTCCGTTCACCTCCACCACTACTAGTGGAATTTAATCTCTCTACAACACCCCTCCCTCCACCCTCCCCCCAACTACAAACCCTTGCGTACATTCTTAATTTCTAAAATTTTAAATTTTTTATTTTTTTAATTTTTTAAAATTTTTTTAATTTTTTTTTAATTTTTTATTTAATTTATTTTTTTTCTTTCATTGACTATTTAAAAATTTCCAAACGTATCTCCTCCTCCCCGGGGTGATGCCGTAGACCGGTGTCACAGGACGTTCAGGAGAGGAAGGAGATATTTCTTGTTATAACGTATCCTTGGACCTTACAATCCATATAGTCAAGTCAAGTCAAGTCAAGGAGTCAACACAGACTGAGAAACGTTGGGGTACTTAGTGTCGTAGGGTCCGATGGGACAGGTAGTGGTTGAGGGTCTCAAGTGAGTCTGAATATAGGTAGCTCAGTCACTACGGTAGGTCGGTAGAGTAGGAGACAGTAGGGGAAGAGGAGGACGGGGATTAGGAAGGTTCGTAGTCTCGGAAAAGGTTACTCAGTTTAGAACCGTACTCCACCGGTTTCATGACCTCAGAGTAGAAATCGTAGTAAGGAAGACTTCTTTAGGGACCCGACTCGAAGTCTTACCTGACCAACCTAGAGGAACGTCAGGTCCCTAAGAGTTGTCAGAACGGGTTGTGTTGTCAAGTTTTCGTAGTTAAAAAGCCACGAGTCGTAAGAAGTGTCAGGTTGAGAGTGTAGTACTGATGACCTTTTTGGTAGTGTGGTATGTACTGATGACCTTTTTGGTATCGGAACTGATCTGCCTGGAATCAGCCGTTTCATTACGGAGACGAAAACTTATACGATAGATCCAACCAATATTGAAAAGAAGGTTTCTCATTCGCAGAAAATTAAAGTGCCGACGTCAATGGAAGACGTCACTAAAACCTTGGGTCTTTTTTTTTTTTTTCAGACTGTGACAAAGGTGACAAAGGGGTAAATAAAGGGTGTTTCACAATCTTGACCTCCGGTACTAGAAGTAAAAGACTTACTACTCGAAATTCCGTTGATAAAGTGACAGGTGAAAGTGAAAGTAGTTCTCCGAACAATCCTAAAAGATAAAGAAGGACCAAGTCAAAATCTTTTAACATGAAAAGATTCTTAAACAGGTAAAGAAGGTGCAACAGGTAAAATAACCGTATGTTGACGACTATCATCAGAGAATACTAGGAAACATAAAGACACAACAGACAACACTAGAGAGGTAAAAGTAAAGATTAAAATAACTAAACTAAAAAGAGAGAAACGAAGAACTACTCAGACCGATTACCAAACAGTTAAAATAAATAGGAAAGTTTCTTGGTCGAAAACCGAAACAACTAAAAACGATACCAGAGAAAACAAAGAAAACGTGAATAAAGACGGGATTAAAAATTCTAAAGAAAGGAAGATGATTGAGACCCCAAGAGGTTAAGAAGGAAAAGATCAACGAAATCAACATCTCGATCCAATAAATAAACTGAAAAAAGAACAAAGAACTCCATACGGACATAACGATACTTGAAAGGAGAATGGGTAGCGTTCGTGCCTTTAACTTTGACGTTAGTCTTTAGAAGATCGTTTGTTTTCGGGTCCAGGTCTGCCGAAGTGTCGACTTAAGATGTTTTTTAAATCTCTTCTCGATTGTGGATAGGATGAGTTTGAGAAGGTCTTTTAACGTCTCCTTCCATTTGAAGGTTTGAGTAAGATACTCCGGTGGTAGTGGGATTATAGTTTTGGACTGTTTCTACAGTGTTTTTTTCTTTTGATGTCCGGTTATAGTGACTACTTGTATCTACGTTCTTAGGAGTTGTTTTAAGATCGTTAGCCTTAGGTTGTTGTGTAATTTTTCTAGTATGTGGTACTGGTTCGTCCGAAATACGGTCCCTACGTTCCTAAGAAGTTATAGGAGTTTAGTTTGTTACATTAAGTGGTGTGATTGTTAAACTTTTTATTTTTGGTATACTAATAGAGTTATCTACGTCTCTTCCGGAAACTGTTTTAAGTTGTAGGTAAATACTATTTTCGAGAGGTCTTTCGTCCTTGTCTTCCTTGTATGGAGTTGTATTATTTTCGATATATACTGTTTGGGTGTCGTTTGTAATAGGAGTTACCACTTTTTAACTTTCGTAAAGGGGATTTCAGTCCTTGTTCTGTTCCCACAGGTGAAAGTGGCGATGATAAGTTGTATCAAGACCTTCAAAACCGGTGTCGTTAGTCTCGTCTTTTTCTTTATTTTCCTTAGGTTTAACCTTTTCTTCTTCATTTTGAGAGTGACAAACGTCTACTGTACTAGTAGATGTACCTTTTGGGATTTCTGAGGTACTCTTTTAATGATTTCGATTAGTTACTTATATCATTTCAACGTCCTATATTTTAGTTTTGTGTCTTTAGGGAACGTAAGGATCTGTGATTATTACTCTTTCATCTTTTTCTTTAATTCCTTTGTTAAGGTAAGTGGTAACGTTGTTTTTCTTATTTTATGAATCCTTATATAGATGGATTTCTTTGATTTCTGGATATATATCTTTTGATATTTTGTGACTACTTTCTTTAGTTTCTCCTGTGATTATCTACCTCTTTATATGGTACAAGTACCTAACCTTCTTAGTTATATCACTTTTACTCATATGATGGGTTTCGTTACATGTTTAAGTTACGTTAGGGATAGTTCGATGGTCGTTATGAAAAGTGTCTTGATCTTGTTTATTAAAGTTCTAAACATACCTTTATGTTTTTTGGATATTATCAGTTTCGTTAGGACTCTTTCTTCTTACCTTGACCTCCTTAGTTGAACGGACTGAAGTCCGAGATGATGTTTCGGTGTTAGTAGTTCTGTCATACCATGACCGTGTTTCTGTCTGTATATCTAGTTACCTTGTTTTGTCTTTCGGGTCTCTATTTAGGCGTGTGGATACCTGTGGAATAAAATCTGTTTCCTCCGTTCTTATATGTTACCTCATGTCAGAGAAATTTTTCACCACGACCCTTTTGACCAGTTGGTGAACATTTTCTTACTTTGATCCAGTGAAAGATTGTGGTGTGTGTTTTNAATTTCTAGATTTACATTCTAGTCTTTGATATTTTGAGGATCTCCTCTTGTATCCGTTTTGTGAGAGGCTGTATTTAGTGTCGTCCTAGGAGATACTAGGTGGAGGGTCTTATTACCTTTATTTACATTTTTATTTGTTTACCCTAGATTAATTTTAATTTTCGAAGACGTGTTGTTTCCTTTTATATTCGTTCCACTTTTCTGTAGGAAGACTTACCCTCTTTTATTATCGTTTACTTCGTTGACTTTTTTTGATTAGAGTTTTTATATGTTCGTTGAATACGTCGAGTTAAGGTCTTTTTATTTGCTGGGTTAGTTTTTTACCCGGTTTCTTGATTTATCTGTAAAGAGGTTTCTTCTGTATGCCTACCGATTGTTTGTGTACTTTTCTACGAGTTGTAGTGAGTAATAATCTCTTTACGTTTAGTTTTGGTGTTACTCCATGGTGAAGTGTGGTCAGTCTTACCGACGTTAGGTTTTTAGACGTTCGTTATTTACGACCTCTCCCACACCTCTTTTCCCTTGGGAGGATGTGACACCCACCCTTACGTTTGATCATGTCGGTGATACCTCTTGTCACACCTCTAAGAAATTTTTTGACGTTTATCTTGATGGCATACTGGGTCGTTAGGGTGACGACCCGTATGTGTGGCTCCTATGGTCTTAACTTTCTCTGTGTACATGGGGTTACAAGTAGCGTCGTGACAAATATTATCGGTCCTGTACCTTTGTTGGCTCTACAGGTAGTCGTCTACTTACCTATCCTTTCACACCATGTATATGTGTTACCTCATAATGAGTCGGTAATTTTTCTTAAGTAAACTTAGTCAAGACTACTCTACCTACTTTGACCTCGGNCCAGGTCACCAAAACAAAGGAACCTCCACCTCCCTGACCGTTGATATAAGAACACCGGTTCTACTCCGAAGAGAGAGAGTTCCGTCCTGGTACAGTCACTACAGAAAACGTCCATACAAGTCCAAATCAGACTGTAATCCGTCGTGTAGACACCTACTAAACCGAACACAAAGACAGAACGAAAAACGTACCATACTCCGTAGTCGAGACCTATTATATCCGAAAACCCACCTTAACTAAGAATCAAAGTCTACCTTCGGAAGTGTCACTGACAGTGGTTAATTACAAGTGACGTCGTTCCTTAAGATACCACCAGACAGTAGGAACTATGACACCACTTTAGGATCTACCAGTCCAGGTTGAAGACCAGTCTCTTGGTTCTAGTGTATCATGCTGTAATCTGTCTCCTTATTTTCATTGTGTCTTATTACCATTCTTTGGTTTTGGTTTTTTGTTCACTTTATTGTGTTCGTTATTACTACTGTCCTTTTTTGTGTCTTAGTCGTTATCTTGATTCGTTTATTGAAGGTTTATTGAGACCGCCGTGCTCTCGTCTCACGGTGGTTCTCTTATTTCTTTTGATTAGATTGTTTTTACTGTTCTCGAAAGGGTGTCTTGTTGTCTTTTGGTGTCAATTATATCTTTGTAAATGGATAATTTTGTTTTTACTGTTCTTTGTTGTAGTTATTTTCCGTGTCCATCGTCCTTTTGTTCATGTGTTATATTTGTATGTTTTTTATTTACATACTAAATTTGTTAGAATCTTGTGGTTTATTCGTTATTATTATTGTTCTTTCGGATGTTGACTCTTTTCTCACCTGGCTGATGTGTCGTATTGTTTTGTAGTATTTACCTTACTTACAATGGATCCCAGGGACGACAGTCACAAGACCACCAGGGTTGTACTCGGTGTCGTGTCGAGGTGTAGAGATCTTTCGAGAGGGTTTACACCCCTCTTGACTTAAGACCTAGACGTCATCCCTATCCAGTCTGAGACTAGACCCTATTGAGGACAAACAAGGATCTCGACGGTCTCGGACCTGTAATAGTAAGTAACCTTTAGATAACAGGAAAAAACATATGGTATCTGTTTTACAGACGTATCAACTAACACACCTAAATTAGAAGTGGAACGAGTCGACCACCCTTTCAAAAGTTAGGAAAAGGAATCCAAGGGACTGGGACCAGAGTCTACATCAACATACTTTTAGAGAGGTATACTAGTACTATCCTCGGATGGGGTTCTGAGGACACCTTGTGAACCCGGACGGAACAACTCTGTTCTCTTTCACCATGTCGACGAACGTGACATCCTCGGGACCACCACAGTCTAAACGTCTTCTCGGTGGTCGGTCTCCGTATTTTAAACACCGGAATTGCCTTAGCAAAAGATCGGACACCACCTTCTTCGTACTCACCATCAGACCTATCATAAAGAAATAACGGACTGTTATCTAGGATCATACACCCTTCTCCCCCCTAAGTTACCACAGTGGTGGAGGAGACACACTGACTCGGGATTCCAGGACGAAGAAACAGTCAAACTCACTTTCCGTAAGGAAAGATGTGTGAAACAACAGGGTCTAGGTAGTAAGGTAGAGGTGTATCAATATTCGTCAAGGGAGGGTACAACCGAAAGATTGTGGTACAAAATAGAAGGTTTGGCATGCGTGTGACTAACTGACCGTAAAGTCAAACCCCTTACAACCCGGTGTGGTGTGTAAGAGACAAACTGAGAGTGAGATATGTTTGATATAAAGTAGTCGAATAAGTGGAACGAAGAAAAG
Source organism: Capra ibex (assembly GCA_006410555.1). Lineage (NCBI taxonomy): Eukaryota > Metazoa > Chordata > Mammalia > Artiodactyla > Bovidae > Capra > Capra ibex. Next base: position 38,428 of record SJYO01032106.1, read on the forward strand.
TCAACTTTCATTAAATTCCAAATGACTCTTCTGAACGGACTTAGGAGTTCGATAGGGTACGAAGACCTAGAGGGTGGCGTTCTGTGTCCAAACCAGGATAAGGAGAGTAGGAGGAAGATGGTAGAAGGGAGTCAAGAAAGGTCAATACAGATCTAAGGTACTTCAGGAGAGACAACTCGTTCCAGAAGACGATTATAAGTAGACTACGAGACCCCTTTGTTAACGAAAATATCTTCATCATAAGCACTACGGAGGTACCTCTCTCAACGTGAGTTGTAGGAGAATGAAAAACGTCGAACCTTAAAAATAAAAGTAAGATCCGTTCGAGACATTAAGGAAAACCGTACGGTCATTTTGTTGTTTGCAGTCAACCGTACTTAATTCGAAAAAATAACCTCTAATATATGTATGTGTGTATTGACCACGAAGAAACTGAAACTTGTACGTCTGTTCGTGAAAAAAAAAAAAGGGGTTTTAAAGACGATTACTCCAAGAAAAGGTCTAGTCTCTCCTATGTCCTTAACCCGAGTTTTCAAGGACTATTATAGACCGATAAACTGTTCGACAGACGAATAAAAGGGTCTCGTCTAAGGAATAAAGACGATACCTTTGAATTGACAAAATACACCCACAGTTTCCAGTCTCTGAGGGTACCCGTATTAAATTAATAACATATTCTTCTACCGTTCAAGGGTCCTTACATTATCAACCATCTACTATCAAACTATTTCTCTCTCTTTTATTTATTATGTTTTTTTTTTCTTCTTCATACACATAAATCGGTAAATTGGAATTATCCATTGGGAATTAACCCCAAACCTAGTATCTTTTTCGTTCCCCTAAGGTATTTCATTAGATGTAGACGAAATAACAGAGACGATTGTCGAATCTTACACACATTTTCACTCCAGTAAACCAGCATAGACTGATAAACACTGGTGTACCTGACATGAGATGACAAAGAGAGAGGTCCCCTAGAAGGTATGTGTCCCTTAGACCCAGAGGGTGTAACGTCCTTCTACGAAATAGTAGAATCGGTGGTTCCTTCCGGAATCTGAAACACTTGGTGTTATTAAACACCTTTTAAGAATTTCTCTAATCTTATGGTCCGAGGTCATGGACAAAGGACCCTTTACACGTATATCCAGTTCTGTGTTGTTGACCTTAACCTGTTTCTTGTTACTCGACCAAGTTTTAACCCTTCCTTTATGTAGTTCCAATATATGACAGTGGGTCGAATAAACTGAAGACACTTCTTTTGTAGTACCTTTCATTGAACGACTTTCTTAGACTTCGACCTTTTATTTAATGACAGACTCTTTATACTTATCGGAATTAATATTCCACTGTGGTGTGTTTACCGACTTTTTGTGATCTTTGATTTCTCGGAAGAATACTTCCACTTTCCCCTCTCACCTTTTCGACCTAATTTTAAGTTATATTTTTGTTTATTTGTGTTTTTATTCTGGTACCTCAAACCAGGGTTGTAAAATTGTGTATAGTTACCCTATGTTAACTTATTCACTGTCCAAAACGAAAGAACTTAAGGTTATGGTGACGACCTTCACTGACGTCGGTACTTTGGGAACCTACTCTTCGATACTTGTTATATCTGTGGTATAATTTTTAGTTTCTCTAATGCCTTTGTCTAGGCTTGTCAGTTTCAACTATAAGTCCACATTGCATACCTCCTCTCTCGTCCTGCTGTTCTTGACTCGTATTTTTATGGTTACGAAACGTTGTCGCCCCGACCTCTTCTACACATTCACAAAACACAACTAATACTTCAAGTTTGATCGTTTCGTACTCCCTTTAGTTGAGACTGATAAGGACCTTCCTGACTACGACTTGTATTTCTCAGTTATATAACCGGTGGACTCTGGTTCCCACTTTGGTGACCTTTCTTTGACTACGACCCTTTCTAACTCCCGTCCTCCTCTTCCCTTACATTCTCAAACTCTACCGACGGTTTGTAGTGACGGAGTTTCCAGTACCTAAACTCTTTTGACACTCTTTAAACTTCCCGTCCCTTCGGACCCCAAGTCCGACATGTACCTTAGTGTTTCTCAGTGTGTTATGACTCAGTGACTTGTTGTAATTTTTTTTACCATAAGTATCACGAACCCTCTAAAAAGTCTATTATACAATTGAGACAGTAACATGGACCCTGCTATTCACTCTAACTCATGTTAATCTTTCTTGTGTCGAGAACAGTCAAAGGAAGAAAAGGAGGGAGCTTTACATGAAGAGTGTTACAGAAAACTCTCGAAGGGTCTCTTCTTAAGGACCCCTCAGTACACCATAGGACTTTACCTTTGGAATTGGGTGTACGGGGAACCTAATTGTTGGAATCAGAATCTGTCTTCGTCCGTGACAGAGATTCACAGACGATCTCGACGGGTAGAAGACTACACAATTATCCGTACTAGAGTCTTTACCCCCCTCTACATTCGTTTGAATGTCGAAAAGTCAGTTTGAGACATTAGGTCACTCGTCGTAGAAACTGAACACGTAGGATCAACGGGAATCCTTACGAATATTCCCCCAATGTGAAAACTCGTAACTTCGACCATCCGTTGACCTAGGTAAAAATAAAAAGGTGAACGGAAGAGACACTTATCTGGTAAGGATAAGAGAATTATAGTGTCAAAAACAGAAGTTTACTTCCAACTCCTAATACTTTCACTCACTTACGTACACTTTTGCGGTATTTTGATTACTGGCCCTCATGAGTCAAAAGGAGAAACTTAGTCTAGAGTTCTGAAAACCGAAATATCTAACCGTGATAGTTACGTAGAGTTATAAGTAATTTAAAAATAAACTACCAAAAGTGTGTCTCAACTTTGGGACATATTAGTCATAGAATCGTCACACTGTACCGAACCTGTAAATTCCATAATCCATTCTTCTTACACTCGGTACAACATACGATAAGGAAGGTAAAATTATCAGAGAGACTATATGAACCCTTCTCCCTTTCGTTGAAGGTGGTACACCCCTGTCTTAAGGTCTAAAGTGGGAATCAAAGTAAACTAAGTATTGTCACAAGAAGTAATAGTCACTCACACGTCGGAGGTACGAGGGGTAATTAAGAAACGTCATGTATGGACCGATTCTTCCTTCCATTATAGGAGAATGTCCTTGCTGAACCAACTTTGAGGTCCGTAGATGAAGCGGAAGAGACCATGACGGTATTATCTTCCAACCACAAAACAATAACGGTTTGTATTATTTGTAGATTCCAGGGTAAATTGAAAAAGACCCAACTAACCCTCTCATGGTATCAAAAGTATACAAACCCACCTAATCGAACCAATAATAACTTTATAAAAGTTCGAAACTTCGAGTGGACAAACAGAACGTGAAACTTTTCTCTTTGATCTGAAAAATTACCCGTAAAATTAAACACGCAGAACATATAAACTTAATTTGTAGAGAATTCGGTTTTAGAGATTGTATTTTAAGTTTTGCTTTTGGGTCTGTATGTGAGTGTTTGTGTAAGAATGAGACTACCTGTGTGCGTTCGTGTCAGTGTTAAAATATACGAGTTTTGTGTTAGTTGTTTTCCTTTTCTTTTGTGTTCCTGAGTGACTTCCTGTGGATACTTGACGTGTCAAGAGGCATTGAACAAAGATCAGAATTACACTCCTCAATAAAACGTCAAATTACTAAAGTGAGGTCACTATAGAAATTAGTCTTACAAAATTTTCTATATGGAAACCGGACGTAGTCCCCTAGAATCTTATAAAACATACATTCTGATAAGACACTAAACGATTTTACTTTTATTACAATATCCAAATGTTATAACTTCTGTATAACTGGAGAAATCCGGACGTCAATATGTAAACGGACAATGTGAAATTCGTAGGCTAAGGTAGGAGATAGGAAGAGAATAGTTATAAAGATGAAAAACAGGGTTAGAAGACGTAAATGGAGTGAATGTAAAAGATAAAGTAAAAAATGATAAAATCCGTGGTTGACATTTTATTTATTTATTTCCTTTCTTGTAATTTAAGTGCATGTTACAAATGGATTACATAACTCGATATAAGAAATATTCGTGAACTCTTAATTTCCATGACCATACAATTTCGGTATACCCTTAATTAGTGGTTCCATTCTGTAATACATTGGTACGAAGGAAACCATCCCGTTAATTCCATGTTAAATTATACAAAAGCACGCCCTTGTTTTTGTCATCAAAAATTTATACTATATAAACTACAGGAATAGGTACGTTTCCTGAATCACCTAATTAGTGATTCAGGAATCAGTGTTCCTGACTCACCTAATTAGGACAAGTAAAACTCTTCCTGGACGGAGAGTTTCTTCTTATTCTTTTATTCAATTTTGTCTCACTTTTATTTTTTAGTCTTATACCATTACTTTATTTTCTACACTAATATAAATTCCACTGTAAAGAGTTTCGTGTATCATTCTACGGACTTTATGTTTTGTTCCGGTAACCTGAAACACGAATTTCACTATTGATTCCTGTGGTTAAAGTTATTAAGAATGTTAACGACATTTTACGAATGGAGAGCTTTCGTACTATAATAGTGGATGTAAATTACTTTCAAAAGTCAATTTCTTTTTCTCACACGACACACTTGTTGCGGGGATAGATGTTTTTATAAGGTGTCTAAAGTGACAGATAATCGACGTTCTTACTCTTTCCATTTGAATTGAACTACAAAGAATACACCTAATGGTATTATTTTGTCCCTGTACTGAACTACAACGGTGGAGACACATTTCCTTACCGGTACCCCACCAGGATTCTACCACCTCCTTATCCTGTCCCTATGGTGAAAGAGACGGTGTTCAAATAACTTTCTTGTAAACTTGTGCCTCGTTTAAGGTGTTTTGTCGATGATTTACGACCGCCCCTTGTACTCTGTGGGTCTTTCTGTCGGGTAAAAGAGGATTTCCTCCATCCTTTTTTTTTTTTTTTTTCTATTTTTCTTTCTGTTTTCTCCATCCTTACCTCTAGGTAGGTCCCTTCCCTCAGAATTTTCTCTCTTCAAAGATTTGTAGTCCTTTGTGAGAGTGGTCGCTTAATCGTCGTTCGGGACCTTGGAGTCTCCCGTTACATTTGCCTTCCTTTTTATTTATTTATTTATTTTGGGTGTCTAATGTACGGATTTCCGTTGAGGTTCACCTCTTCGACGTGTCTCCGAGTATAGACGGTGATCGTTCGTTCCTGACCTGTCCCTCCACTCCCGACGTAACGAATTCCATTCCTGGTCCGACCTTACGGGGCTCCCGATAGACTCCCTTGATTGATCCTTGTCGTTGTGTCTGACACCCTATCGATAGGGTGTTTTCTGTGATTGGATTGGATTGTGTGACGGTCCGGACGAGTGTCTTGTTTCCTGACTCGTCTCGATCGACCGATACCTTGTCGGCCACCGGGCGGTTTCTATCCGACCGTCGGTCTCGGACGTTCCCCAGTTTACACCGGGGTCTCTCCGTAGTAGATGGTTTGACGTTTGTCCAAAGTAACTATTGGTTCCGAAGAATCCTAAGACCTACCAGCTGTAGATGGTCCTACCAGTGTCGGTCTCTAGTCGACTGGGTCTTCACTGTGTGCCGTGTGGACTCTTCCGGGTGGGTAACATGTGGGTCTTTTGACTCAACGTCCCTGACCCCTCCACTATTTAGAGTCGGGGGTGAACTCCCTCTGAAGTGAACGGTTCGTGGACCAGTGGACTCCACGAGCCCGGACCCTTCCCGTGTTTTGAGTCCGGGTTGGTTCCGACGTGGAAACACCTCATGGCATCTTAGACTTGGGTACACCGAATCTGGACCCTTCACGTACATTGGGTCCCGGGTAGAGTTTGTCAAGGGCCGTCTCGTTGGATCTCGGACTTCTCACACCTGACCCTTTCGTGTGTATGGTACTCTCCCCTATTTACGTCACACCGACTCTGTGACACTTGTGAGGCGTGTGTACGGTCACTACATACAAACGTCACAAGGAGGGAGGGGTGTCGTGCTGACTTGTTTATTCGGATTTTTTCACTGGTAGTGACGGAGGAACACCGTCCCACCCTTAATCTGTGACTTCTCCGGTCGTTTGTTTTCTTCGATTTTATTTGTCCTTGGCGAAACCTTCACCATCGACGTTATCTTATTTTGGGACGTCAATCGTGATTGATGTATCCTTTCCCGGATATCTAGACCTCTTCACATTTGACCTAGTTCCTTGATAGACTTTTACTCAATTGGGGTGTACCAGGTGTCGTTGTGGTTTCAGGATCTATATGAAAATATTAAAAAATTTAAAAATTTTTATCAAATTTTTTAAATTCAGGAGATAATGAGGAAATTAAAAGTAAAAATATTAGATGACAATGAGTTTTTTTCTACTAAAATTTCGTTTGAAGCATATATATATTAAGTATATATATTATTAAAACACTGAAAAAGGGGAAATTATAACATAAAAACTCTGAGATTGGAGATGAGATCTAAAAATAGAAACGAAAAGACATAAGTAATAGTTAAAACATGTAAATTCTTGGTTAGACGTCATGGGTAAAAATGAACCCTCGTTCCAATGACCGACGTAATGAGAGAGAGGGAAACCTGAGAGTAAAAAGAGGTGGTCCAACGGAGATAGAGGAGGGAGGTGGGAGAGAAGAGATGGGTTGAGACACTTAGAGAAACACACAAGACCCGAACGTCTTGTTTATCCCTTGACTTATGACCGATCTAGTCAGAGAGAGGAAAACTAAGGAGGAAAATAGGAGGACCCGTGGAGATAGAGGAAGGAAGGAGAAGAGAAGAGACACATTGAGGTACTTGTGGAGACTCCCTAGGTCTGACACCACTCGTGTAATCTCTTCACTAATGACCGATCGAACGAGAGACGGACAAACTGAGGGGGAGATGAGGAGGACCAGTGGAGATAGAGGGTGGAAGGAGAAGAGAAAAGGTACATAGAGACACATGGAGAGGTCCACAGAGGATGACACCTCTTTGAAAAGTAGTAATTGGATCTACAAAATGGTGACCACGACATATCTACCTCTTCAGAACTCCAATGACATTGTTATTCTGACTTTTGGTCTCCACCCTCCGAATTTAGGTTTTGGACTCTTGTGGTCTCTTGAGGACTGAGGTCCCTTGTAATTAACTATCCTCGAGTAGTTTCCGGAGGTTAGGATGTAACTTTGGTTCGTGGTGGTTCAAGGTCTCTCTCTGTACGGTACGTTTAAGAGGTCGTTGTGTCCATGTAGCGGAACTCGAAGTTATATGTCCGACGGGTTTCAGTGTGGTTTGGTTCACTGTAGAGTTTTGAGTGTTGACCTGTGAAGTAACGTGAGTTCTTTCTTCTTTAGGTCGAGGTGGGTGGTCTTGTGGTTGTATTCGAAGGGATTGGTCCTTTGGAACTGTTCGGTGGTTATGTTGGGGTGGATGTCACTCCTTTGAGGTGTTATTTTTCTTGAGGTGTTTGACGGTCTTATGGCTTTCCGGTGGGGTTTGTGTCGTTATGTTTGTTCTACTTCTCTTTCTGCTTATGACTCGTCCATTTCTTTGACCTATTTACGGGTAGTTTGTTTTGTTTTCTCCTTCTCTCTCCCTTAGATAGACTATTTATGAAGGTTTATTGTTAACACTTTTACTAAGTTTTAGAACTTTTGTTTTACCTTAGTGTCTATTGATCGGACCTGTGTTCCTGACTCTTCTACGTTCTTTCCAAATTCATGGATATTGTTTATTTTAATGGGTCTTATTTATTTTTTCTCAGTATATATTATTTATCACGTTATTTTATATATTTTTTGTAAGACCTCCCTTGTTTCTCTTATTGTCTCCGTCTTCTATCCCATTCGCTCCATCTTCTATCTTACCATCTTTATTTACTTAGTCTCTCCTTTTTTACTTTTGTTTGTTTTTCTTTACTCCTGTTAAGGTCTCTGGAGACCCTGTTATAATTTACGGGTTGTAAGTTTCGTTCCCTTAGGACCTTCCTCTTCTGTTTCTCTTTTATGAACTCCTCTACTCAACTTTTAAAGGGATTTTGCCTCTTCCTTTATTGGCGGGTACAGGTTCTTTGGGTCTCTCATGGTTTGTTCTATTTGGGTTCCGTTTTGTGGGGTTCTGTGTATAATTAGTTTAATTACTTCCAGTTTGTGTTTTTTGTTTATAATTTTCGTCGTTCCCTTTTGGTTGTATATTGTGTCTTCTCCCAAGGGTATTCCTATTGTTGACGAGAAAGTTATCTTTGAGAAGTCTTATCTTCCCCTACTGTTCTATATCAATTTCACTAATTTCTTTTATTGGATGTCGGGTCTAATGACATGGGTCGTTCCTAGAGTAAGTTTGTACTTCGTCTTTAGTTTTCGAAATGTCTGTTCGCTTTCGACTCTTTTAAGTCGTGATGGTTGGTTCGAGAGGTCATTTACGATTTCCTAGAAAAGATTTGTCTTTTGTGTCTTTCCCACATATTTGAGCTTTGGTTTTGTTATTTCACGACCCTCGGTCAGTGACCTGACCAAAGGGGTTACAGAGAGAGAGAGAATGATGGAAAGGGAAGGAGACGAGAAATGAAATTAAAGTCCGATTTAAGGGTAGACCCCACACCTCCGAACGGTTTAGATGAATGAACAGGACCGACAATTCTGGGCCTACTTTCCCTCGGATTCCGCTCCGTGGGAATGTATAAGTTCGTTCGTGAACACCGGGTTGCATCTACCACGTTTAAGGAACAGACCTTAAAATAACCAGAAGACGCATTAGGTTCAATAAGTGGGGAGAAAGAGGTGAATTAAAAGGGTGATGTGATAACAAAGAATTAGATTAGAATATAGTTATTTATTTATTCAAAAGGAGCGGTTACGGCAGGTGAGAAACTTAAGGGACCTAGGTGGCCCAGACCTGGGGTCGTTCACCACGGACCTTGTCCGATAAGTTTCCATCCAAGGGGTCTTTAATCCCAGTATTAGGGATAACGGTGGGGGAACCTCGTTCATCCCAGTAGTCGATAACGAGACCTGTTGATCCCAGTAGTCGGGACAACATGGGGATCATGCGTCGTTCATCCCAGTAGTCGGGCTAACGAGTCTTGTTGATCCCAGTAGTAGGGACAACAAGGGGGTCACAACTCACAAGCCCTACCTATAATGGGGTGAGTCCCACGACGCCTGGGGGGACATCCTATCTGTCCCACTCATCCTCACCCTTCACAACTTCCCAAATTCTCTTTGGACCACGAGATCTCCAACTTTCTTTGGACGAAAGAAGCACAGTTTTGGGGGGAACTGGTCCCATTTTGGGGACTGTTCCATCTGAAAAGACAGAATCCCAACTTTTCTTTCGGGGGGAACCGATTCCATTTTGGAAAAACAGTTCCGTCTGAAAAGATATTTAGAATTAAAATACTGTGCCCATTGTTACTCAGTTTCTTGCTGTTAAGAAATATCTTTATTACAACATTGAAAATTGGTTTTCTATTTAATCTCTATTTTTCCGATCACAATGTTCTCGTTACAGGAACTAAAGGTTTTTATACCTAAATCTATGAACCCACTTCGATCCTTTTGTCGATTTTTGTAATATGAAATGTACTCGGTCTTCTTCAAGGACATTTACGAAAACGAGACATCTTATACTAATCTTTACAAGACCTGGGGGCAGTACTCTGACAATCAATCTATCGGATTCCCTCTCCGATATCGGTACCTACCATCACCCAGAGGTGGAAAATGCGTCTAGTATAAAAGACGGCAACCGTTCTTTTTCCTCCTTCTGACATGAGAAGGAGGGCTTCTTCCTCTCACGATGTCCTACGTCACCGGCTCGCGGGACCTCTCGGGGAAGGGGGAGATGTGTTTGGTTTGGAAAATTTTTTTTAGATAGAATAAATTCCGCTGGTGACTTTGGAGACGAACACGGAGGGGTCCCGAATTCGTAAGGGGTGAAATGTAGGTTTCGGAGGGTCTTATAACGAATTCCAACTTTTCCTATCCCTCTTATAAAAACTCGTTTTCTCGAAAATTTTACCTTGGACGAGGAACGTCTTTTGAGGGAGTCCCAACAGAGTGGGTTCGTTTCTTTCTTTTTCTCTTTTACTTCTCTTTTTCTCTTTTTATTTCTTTTTATTAGCATTATTCCTCCTAAAATGTTTATGTTTTACAGACAGAATACCGGTTCATTTTGTTAAAACGACCGTTACAGGACGATATGTCTCTGTTTTTCGGTACGGTTAATTGGGGTCCTAAATCGTCGTCGTCGTCGTCGAGTCCTGATCTGGAGTCGAGGTGATACCGTTGTTATAATTGAGGACTATACGACCAGCGAGTCTAAGGTTACCTTCATCGACTCCCGTAACATTCTGTACACAATCCCACATCGAACGAAAGAAAAGTTCCTTAAAGCCACCACAGACCTCATCATCTAAGACTAATATGACCTTTTTAATTTCGCAACGAGAGCGGTGGACGATTTTGACACGTTTAATTATTTCTAGTTTTTTATAGTGTCGAAAACGAAAATGGAATAATAGTCTGTCTTTTTTTGGAACTGAAGAGTTCGATCCTCGGGGTTTGCTAAATATAGATCACTAGATTGAAAAACCCTCGTCTTTTAATGCGGAAGATCCGGAAATTTTATAAAAATTAAGTTCCTTTATTTTACAGTCCCGACAATCTACGGTCTCGTCTGCAAAGAATGTAACGACTTCTTCTGATCGGGTCTAGAACCGGTTGTATATGATGACTTTTACTCAACCACCCTAATCTCTTTCGCCATACCTCCTACCCTTACGACATCTCCTTCTCCACTCTCTCTCAAATTTTGGAACCACTCATCACTTGAGGGGCAACGACCTTCATAAGTTCGTTTCTAATTTACCAATGAACAGTAGATTTACCGATATCTGGTCTAAACCTAATATCTTTCTAGTAACCTTTCGAATGTTTTTATAACACATTGTCGAAAAATGAACGAAGAATATAAATCCAGACGGTTTTCAAATTTTTTGACGATTACAGGGAAATTTCGACTTCTCTCTAACAAATGATTGTAATTTACTAAAAGTTTTTAATAATCCACTTCCCATTTATCCCATCGTCTCTACACGGACGTTTGCCCAGAGAAACGAGCCCGACTCGCAGGAACGTATGCTCCGCAAGACGGTTTCTCAGACCTGTGTCGGAACTCAAATTACCAGGGAACGTTTGCTCCCTCGTAAGGGAAGAACTCTATTCCTCTACTCCCGAAACCCGTCTGAGAAGTCATCTGTCTCTAAAGTGAGGGGAAACGATATGCTATTGTACATACGTGGACGTGACATGACTTTTCCGAATAAGAATGTCACACGTTAAGACGGATTCCTCTCGAAATATTATTATTTGTCGTTAATCAAACGGGTCAACAAGGAGACCGGTCTCACCACAGGACAGACAGAAAACATACAGAACATACAAAATACAGTAAAGTGAGCATTAGAGGTCTTTAGAGGATGTAGATCGCGAGTTACACCCCGAGCTCACTTTGGCTTTCCCACTCATTGGGATCCCCCTAAAATTTAGGTATCGTCCCCTTGAAAACCCTTTTAGTACCCCTTAAAGAGTGAGATCGTCCCCTTTAAAGTCTTTTAGTACCTCTTAACGATCCCCTTAAGTACATGTACCTCAATCAGGTTCCTGAAGAGGTGAGGTATCCGCAATTTCGGAGTTGAACAGTCAACTCACTCGAGAAAGCGAACCACCTCGTTATAATAGTAATCAAAGTTATAGTTTGATTCAATGTCAATTTGAATTTCTTTACCTTTTATTAAGTTTTCCTTAACTTTTTCGTTGTAGTCTTCCCATTATACTAAGGAAACATAAATATCTGAAACACATCACGTTATTGTGTCCGAAAACTGGAACGAGAGATGATTATTACTTTGATTTAGATCACGAAGTTCCTCCCCTTTTATTAAATACTCCTATATAGTCTGCAATTACCCCGAAGACGTAACGGACTTCCGTTCCTAGGTTTACTTGGAGGAGGACATTTACCACTTTGTAGCCTGTCAAGTCTTAGTCTAAGCCTCCGAAGAGCCAAAGCAGTCTCCTCCCGTTTCTTTAATTTCTTTACTGGGTAGATAAGACTCTTACCACCTTTAGGGTATCCCTTCTCTTCTTTAGACGTGGAAGACTAGGAGGAAGACGGAGAGAAAGGGGGTGACGCTAACTAGACGGGCTACACCCGTCCCTTGTAACAGCCAAGAGGAAAGGAAACAGATACGAAGTACTACTACTGCACCGACGAGGGGGACCACCCAAATAGCTGGGAGGTGTTAGTAAAGGGAAGGTCTCTATCGTCCTACCGTTACACTATTTACAAGTTATACGAGGAAACCTTATATTTAAAAATTTTGTAGAATTTCTACATCATCGTGTCATGCCAGGAGTTAGAGGGAAATAAAACCGATACGACCTTAGTAACTCTTTTCCGTTTATTTAGTAAGGTAATCTAACCCTTAGATAACGGGTTTGACAGAACCTCCCGAGAGTTACCAACTTTGAAGCATCGAACACCCTTCTTCTTCGATCTTTCGTCCGAGTCTAATTACTCCCTGTTTTAGGGGGTAATCATTCTCGTTAAAGGACCCCCCTTGGTCTTCACGTCCATACATGATTACTCTGACGGAAGAAAGGGGACGGTCGAATGTCCCCTTATCATGTTGATAGAGTAGTATTTGTTGTTAGATTATAATCATTAAACTGTTAACGTCACCTTCCATAAGGAAGTACATATCCTACTGTGGTGAAAACAGACAGACTTGTAAAAGTAGTAAGAATATTATATCCCCCCAATTTTATATTATTAATTGTAAAACGATGAAAATGACACGAACAAAGGTGTTCCCCTAAATGGTGGAGTTGTCTTGACTATCTATAAGTTTTACCCTTTGTGTACAGTGATATAGGACAATTGAAAAAGAAAGGAAGAGATCTTAGAGACCTCACCCTTGTAACGGCTCCAGTAGCTGGGAAATTCCAGTATTTAATAAGACCCCGGTAGTAACATCTAACCTCAGGTCTAGAACCCGTTAAGAATCTTCTACCAGTTTATTTAGAAAATCCACCGAACAAGTTTACCGTGAAACTACCCGTTACCATACTTTGTCAATTTACCGTCGTTAAACGTGAACAGGGAGGAGTTGATGTTAACGTCCCTATAGGTGTGTAAGTTCCTCTATAAACCTTTGATACCCGCCAAAGACCATTAGAGTGATAGACCAGTCCTTTAATATGAAACTTGTCACCACTGAGAAGTCCAGGTAAGGTACAATTAAATGTACATTATTTAGAATAAGACGTTACCGTACACATTTTATAGGAAAACGTAACAATATACCCTTAGTCTGGACCTTACTATGACACCTCAGACACAGGACACTGATGACATTAAATTGAGTTACACATTTACAGAACCACCCTTCTTAAACTTTCTGTTCGTAAATTGAGGTTAAAGAGCGATCATTAACAATTTCGAGCCTGTCTTCATACTAACAGATATTTAGACTGAGCCGGCACCAGTCTAAGAAAACGTCAAAGAGTAGATCATTGGCGACATGTCTGAAACGATGTGGCCAGAGCTGCATACGAACCACACCAGTAACGAAGCTAAGATCGTCAGCGCAGTCATTGACGTTGTCGCAGCCATCGTCCGGAACATAATGTGGTTCCTTAAGTTTGTCGACTAAAACAAGCCCTGACCGTATTTCTGAGAGTAAACAATACCGTTGTTGTCACTCTAACACTACGTGTTGAACGATGGCTGTACGAGTTAGAAGTTGTGTGGTAAAGGACCGAACCTCTAGTTATTCGACAAAATAGATGTACTTTACACAACTTTACACTGACCTTAAGAAGAGTCAAAACATATTGCGGACATGGTAAATTGTACTCGGGAAGTTCTCTAATTGGTTCTGTATATTTATTTCTCAAGATCTACGGGTAGTAGATCTCTCTAAAACGGATCGGGGTTCTCCACCGACCTATCGGTTACTGTCCATTCTGGGAGTCTCCTCCCGTTGGATTCTGTCCGTGTCGGGGTTCTCCCCGACCGCTCCGACCTCCAACCGACGGATGTCGAAATACGGAACGAGATGTCTTGTAGTTATGTTTACAGAGCTCCTGAATTTATTTTATTTTTTCCCCCTCTACTTCCCAATTATCCCATCGTCTCTACACGGACGTTTGCCCAGAGAAACGAGCCCGACTCGCAGGAACGTATACTCCGCAAGACGGTTTCTCAGACCTGTGTCGGAACTCAAATTACCAGGGAACGTTTGCTCCCTCGTAAGGGAAGAACTCTATTCTTCCTCTACTCCCGAAACCCGTCTGAGAAGTCATCTGTCTCTAAAGTGAGGGGAAACGATATGCTATTGTACATACGTGGACGTGACATGACTTTTCCGAATAAGAATGTCACACGTTAAGACGGATTCCTCTCGAAATATTATTATTTGCTGTTAATCAAACGGGTCAACAAGGAGACCGGTCTCACCACAGGACAGACAGAAAACATACAGAACATACAAAATACAGTAAAGTGAGCATTAGAGGTCTTGAGAGGATGTTAATCCCCTATAATTAACCTATACGGGAGTAAATTTTGACTGATAACGTCTAAATTTTGCAAAACAAACTAACGAATTTTTTGTTAGGATTAGGGTCAAAATTCTTTTTCAACTGATCACTCTGTTTCAACCGAGAACAATTTTATCTAATCCGAATTTACTAGTCAATTAATTATCATGGTTTTCTACTCTAATTTAATAAGAACGATGTTTTGTTCTACGAACACTGTTCTTCCAGATCACCAAGGTAGATGGACACTGTGGTTCTTTTTATCAAAATAGAATAGGGTCGAACTACCGTGTTAATTAAAATTTTTCTTCTTTTCCTTCATACCTCAATTTTTTTTCATTGTTTATATCATTAAGGTAGGTTATTACTAGTTGACGTTCAGAAAATGTTCTAGCACTACTAAACCGTTCAACGAGACTATCCAAAGTCCCCAGTTTAAAAGAAAGTAAACGGGAGTTCGGGGGTGTCATCAATTTTCATGTTTTTACATCTAACCGTTAGACTCCTATGGACACTTTGAAAGGAGTGAGATACATCAAGGAAGCGAGGGGAAATGGGATACCCCCTCCCTGCACGACAGAGTTTATCCTCAACGAGTCTTTTCCCTAAAGAGTTAAAGAATCAATAGTTGTCCGTCATGTTAATTGTTGTGAAGTATATAACTATATTTATGTATCATATATCAACGGATTAATGGAAAACGGATTAACCCATACCCGTATTTATTTTATATTATTTCCAAATTTACAGATTTGACCTTCTATAAACTTTAGGAGTACAAGTAAGAATTTACATCATAAAGATTGAACACTCTTCTATCTAACGATCCGTCGGTAAAAACACAGAATTTTATGACCACCGTATCAATTTTAACATATGTAGTTTACTAACGA
Organism: Capra ibex; assembly: GCA_006410555.1. Classification (NCBI taxonomy): domain Eukaryota; kingdom Metazoa; phylum Chordata; class Mammalia; order Artiodactyla; family Bovidae; genus Capra; species Capra ibex. Next base: position 53,921 of record SJYO01032106.1, read on the forward strand.
TTCCTTACAACGTCCACTCTACACCAATAAAAATCAAATAAACTTTACAGAATTCCACTCTGCTCCTCCCTCTCGTTTATAAGTCTTTTGGGATTTGGGAAACTATTCTTTAACGTTAAAAGTGAATACAACAGAAATTTCTATATTTTACAACTATTTAACCACATCAATTTAACTCGGTATTGGTAACCACTAGAACCCCTGGCCATTAATTTGAACGTTTCTTCTTTTTTTTTATTCTAGGATTTCTAAAATAAATTAACGTAGTTAAAGACATAAAATACACGTAAATTTTTGACGTCATTTAATTTACACAATCAGAACAGATTATATTCATTTACTCAGACATCTTACACTAGAGGGGTTTGATTTTCGATGTCATGAACTTTAACACAAGAAATACCGACATCACAACCATTTCGTGACTACATGTCTTTTACTACCTTAATGTGTCATGTTTTCCTTTTTTTTAATTTTTCCCCCATATGAATTAAGATAAATATACGGATATAAATTAATTAAACATATATTTAATTATACATATGATATATATACGTATAACTTATGTATGACACATTAATATATATGTATTACATGTATAACGTCATGACATTATATATACACCGATTATAATTAACCATTTTAACCGAACGACACTACTGTGCAATATATGTGACATATTAAAATAACACACACACACTGTATACAACAAGGTCACGTAACCAAACACAACCAACCATAACCAACACACGTATAAAATAACGACGTTTTATATACAATTGATTATATAATTAATATTTATAATTAATTTCATATAACTAAATAATTTAACAAATCATTTCTCGGTAGTTTTTAACATTAAGGTATATTGTCTCTTGTTGAACTACGAAAAGTTTACAAACTACTACTAACCTTCTAACGATATCCTTTAATAACACCAGTTTAGAACGTAGTAAATGGGAGTGTACAAAACAATTAAGTTTTTAATTCTTTCCTCTTAAATTCATATCAAAAGGGGGTAGTCTAAAGTGTTGTACAAGAGGAGCATTTTTCAATTTACGACTAAGCGGACGTTGTCATTTTACATTTTGGTAACTATTTCACCTTTCTAGAGGAGGGGCTTGTTATTCTTCTCTAGGACTGGCCAATTAACGACCAACTCCTTCACGAACATAAAAAAAGGTGTCCTACGTCTAAGTGGTTAAACCTAGGACCTGTCCCACTAAACGGTACAGTGTCAGGGGTTCTGTCGGCTAAGTGGTGTTTTTTCTTTTTCCTTTGAGGAGACGGTGGCGACCACGGAGGTGGTACGTTTTGTCGGTGAACGACCCTCGGCGCCCGCCCCGGTCGGACTGACTGACTCCCTTAGGTCACGTGGTGTGAGTGTCGGGGAATCGTCGAGGTCGTAGGTAGACGTTTTGATACCCTACCTCCCAACTACCCCTTTCCTCTATATACCCTTGACATATGATAAACGAGTTTAAAAGTACATCGAACCGGCGGTTCCAAGTCGTCTCCCACTCCGCTCCCGACTTCGAGGGTGGTCGTCCTCTCCGTTCTATTTGTAGTTCTAGGGCCGTCCTGACTGTCGACGACGTCACGTTTGAGGTTGGTCTTTTACTGAGATAAATGAGATAAAACCGAACAGATAGGAGAGGAATACAAAAAGAAAAATGGTTACTAACGTCTTTTGAATTACATGTTTACCTGAATTACATCACAGAACACTCGTTACATATGAAAGTAGGACAAAGTGAGGAGTTATATTACAAACAAGAAAGTACCACAATTTTGCATGTGGGATGGAATACATTGAATACGATAAATACATTAACATTGATGACTAACCATACTAAACACCTGAATGAATAAAAACCTTATAGTCGTAACTATTGACGTTAATGAAGACAAGGATATCGTCGTTAGTAACTGAGCTGTTATACAAAATCAACAAACCCTATCGAGTCTATAATCGAATCTGAACCCCTTTGAAGTATTAGTCTAAGTCTGGAACCTTGTGAGGGCTAATATAAAATTACGGCGTCCTCTTCGGTTATTGAAAAAGGTGTGGAAGAGATTGAAGTAAAGACCTTTCTGATGAGACAGATGACAAAAATCAAAGTAGATTTAGAACTAGGAGTACTAGTAAGAAGGAACATGACAGTCCTAAGAAACCGTCTCGTAAGTCTTAGAGCACTGACTTGATGTGCACTAAAATTTTTATTCATTTATTTAGTTAGTTATTTATTCCCCCTCTACAACCCTCGGTCAACGACCTGACCAAAGGGGACACAAAAAAAGAGAGAGAGAAAGAGAGAAAGGGAGGGAGACGAGAAATGAAATTAAAGTCCAACTTAAGGGTAGACCCCGTGCCTCTGAGTGGTTCAGATGAATGAACGGGACCGACAATTCTGGGTGTACTTTCCCTCGGATTCCGATCCGTGGGAATCTATAAGTTCTCTCGCGGTCAACGGGTTGTATCTACCACGTTTAAGGAACAGACCTTAAAATAACCAGAAGACGCATTAGGTTCAATAAGTGGGGAGAAAGAGGTGAATTAAAAGGGTGATATGATAACAAAGAATTAGATTAGAATATAGTTATTTATTTTTTCAAAAGGAGCGGTTACGGCAGGCGGGAAGCTTAAGGGACCTAAGTGGTCCCGACCTGAGGTCCTTGTTTCATTTACTCTAGTATGAATAGTTATTTATGGAATTTATATCTACCAACTTACAGGGTTGGTTTTCTTTTTCTAACCGACTTACCTATATTTTTGTTCTGGGGATATATACAACAAATGTCCTCTGGGTAGAGTTTCGTTCCCTGTGTATGTCTGACTGTCACTTCCCGACCTTTTTCTATAAGGTGCGTTTATCTCTGATTTTCTTACGTCCTCCTCGTTATGAGTATAGTCAATTTTATCTCAAATTTTATTTCCGACACTTTTATCTATTTCTTCCTGTGATGTATTACTAGTTTCCTAGCTAGGTTCTTCTTCTATATTGTTAATATTTATATATACGTGGGTTGTATCCTAGTGACGTTATACATTCTGTTTGGGATACTTCCCCCTTTAATTGTTATTGTATTATTATCACCCTCTGAAATTATGGGACCAGTGTGGTACCTGTCTAGTTGATTTGTCTTTTAATTGTTGGTTTGTGTTTGACATTTACCATGTTGTCTGGTCTATCTGGATTAGTTATAGATATCATGTAAGGTAGGGTTTTGTTACTTAAAGTGGAAAAAGAGTTCACGTGTACCTTGGAAGAGGTACTATCTAGTGTAGGACCCGGTATTTAGATCGGAACCAATTTTTTTTTTACTTTATTAAGGTTCGTTGAAAAGACTGGTGTTACGTTATTCTAATCTACAATTAATGTCCACCTTTTTGATAGTTTGTAAGGTCGTATACCTCCGACTTTTTGTGTGACGACTTATTGGTTGTTTAGTGTCTTTTTTATTTTTTTCTTTATTTTATACGTATCTTTGTTTAATTTTACTTATGTGTTATTGGGTTTTGGATACCTTGTGACATTTTCGTCACGATTCCCCTTCCAAGTATCGTTATGTCCGATTAGAATTCTTTATTCTTTTTTCAGTGTATTTATTAGATTGAGATGTCGATTTCGGTGAACTTTTCCTTCTTTACTTCTTGGAGTCGTAAACATCTTCCTTTCCTATATTATGACATTTCATTAATTGGAGGTCACTTTTAGTTATTTAAATAAAAATTTTTAATCCCGTCTTTATTTACGTTTTCTTTGTTTTCTCTGGTGTCGTTTTTAGTTCTTTCAGTTTTCTACCAAGAAACTCTTCTATTTATTTTAACTATTTGGTAATCGATCTGAGTAGTTCTTTTTATTTCCCCTTCTTAGTTTAGTTATTTTAATCTTTACTTTTTCCTCTCTAGTGTTGTCTGTTCCGTCTTTATGATTTCTAGTATTCTCTGATGATAGTCGTTGATATACAGTTATTTTACCTATTGAACCTTCTTTACCTATTTAAGAATCTTTTCATGTTGAAAAGTTTTCATTTGGTCCTTCTTTTTCTTTTAAAATTGTCTGGGTAGTGTTCGTACCTCTGCCTTTGATATTAGTCTTTAGAACCGTTTGTTTTCGGGTCCTGGTCTGTCGAAGTTTCGACTTGTGATGGTTCTTAAATCTTTTATCGATTGTGGATAGGATGAATTTGAGAACGTCTTTTAACGTCTCCTTCCAATTTAAGGTTTCGGTAAGATACTCCGGTGGTAGTGGGATTATGGTTTTAGACTGTTTCTACGGTCTTTTTTTTTCTTTTGATGTCCGGTTATAGTGACTACTTGTATCTGGGTTGTTAAGAATTGTTTTAAGATCGTTTGTTTTAGATTATTGTATAATTTTTGTAATATGTAATACTGGTTCACCCGAAATAGGGTCCCTACGTTCCTAAGAAGTTATAGGTGTTTAGTTGTCACATTATGTGGTGTAATTGTTTAACTTTGTATTTTTGTTATACTAACAGAGTTATCTACGTCTCTTTCGGAAACTGTTTTAATTGTAGGTAAATACTATTTTCGGTAGGTTTTTCGTACTTATCTTACTTGTATGGAGTGGTATTATTATATATATATAGATATATAGATATAGATATAGATATAGATATAGATATAGATATATATATATTGGGTGTCGTGTGTAATAGGAGTTACCACTTTTTAACTTTCGTAAAGGGGATTTGAGTCCTTGTTCTGTTCTCACAGGTGAGAGTAGTGATGATGAGTTGTTTCAAAACCTTCAAAACCGGTGTCGTTAGTCTTATTTTTTTTCTTTATTGTCCTTAGGTTTAACCTTTTCTTCTTCATTTTGAGAGTGACAAAAGTCTACTGTACTAAGATATGTTACTTTTGGGATTTCTGACGTGGTCTTTTAATGACGTCAATTATTTACTTATATCATTTAAACGTCCTATATTTCAGTTGTACGTCTTTAAGGAACGTAAGGATATGTGATTGTTACTCTTTTGTCTCTTTAATTTGTCAAGTAAGTGGTAACTTTGTTTTTCTTATTTTATGACTCCTTATATATATGTATTTCTTTGTTTGCTGTATATATTTATTTTTTTTGATATTTTGTGACCACTTTCTTAAGTTTCTTCTGACTTTAGTTACCTCTTTATCCGACACAAGTACTCAGTCTTCTTTCTTATATCACTTTTACTCATATGATGGGTTTCGTTAGATATCTAAGTTACTTTAGGGATAGTTCGATGGTTGCCATAAAAAGTGTCTTGATCTTAATTATTAAAGTGTTAAACATACCTATATGTTTTTTGGAGCTCATGGACTTTGTTAGAACTCTTTCTTCTTACTTTGACCTCCTTAGTCGGACGGACTGACGTTTCCGTGTCAATAGTTCTGTCATACCATGACCGTGTTTATGTCTTTATATCTAGTTACCTTTTTTTATCTTTCGGGTCTCTATTTAGGAGTGTGGATACCTGTGAAATATAAGTTGTTTCCTCCGTTCTAATATCTTACCTCTTTTCTATTAGAGAAATTGTTCACCACGATCCCTTTGACCGGTTGGTGAACATTTTGTTACTTTGATCTTGTGAAAGATTGTGGTATGTGTTTTTATTTGAGTTTTACATAATTTCTAGATTTATATTCTGGTGTTTGAAAGGATCTCCTTTTGTATGCGTTTTGTGAGAGGCTGTATGTAGTGTCTTCCTAGTAGATATTGGGAGGAGGGTCTTATAACCTTTATTTTCGTTTTTATTCGTTTACCCTGGATTAATTTTGAAGACGTGTTGTTTCCTTTGATGTTCGTTTCACTTTTTCTGTCGGAAGTCTTACCCTCTTTTATTATCGTTTACTTCGTTGACTGTTCCCTAATTAGAGTTATTGTATGTTCGTTGAGGACTACGAGTTAAGGTCTTTTTATTTGCTGGTTAATTTTTTACCCGGTTTCTTGATTTGTCTGTAAAGAGGTTTCTTCTGTATGTCTACCGATTGTTTGTTTACTTTTCTACTAGTTGTAATGAGTAATAGTCTCTTTATGTTTAGTTTTGGAGTTACTCCATGGTGAAGTGTGGTCGGTCTTACCGATGATAGGTTTTCATATGTTTGTTATTAACGACCTCTACCACACCTCTTTTCCCCTTGGGAGAATGTGACAACCACATTTACGTTTGTTCACGTCGGTGTAATTTCTTGTCACACCTCTAAGAAATTTTTCGACCTTTATATTGACGGTATACTGGGTCGTTAAGATGACGAGCCGTATGTGTAGTTCCTTTCGTCTTGACTTTCTCTGTGCACATGGGGTCACAAGTAGTGTCTTAACATATAATCGATCCTGTACCTTTGTTGGATCTACAGGTAGTCCTCTGGTTGCTATTCTTTGGACACCATGTACATGTGTTACCTTATAATGAGTCGGTAATTTTTTTACGTACGTCAACCTTTTACGTATGTAATTTTTTTACTTCGTCAAGACTCCACCTACTTTGACATCGGATAATATGTCTCACTTCATTCGGTCTTTCTCTTTTGTGGTTATGTCATATGATTACGTATATATGCTTTAAATCTTGTTACCATTGTTATTGGACATACACTCTGTCGTCTTCTCTGTGTTTACATATCTTGTCATAAAACCTGAGACACCCTCTCCCACTCCCACTCTACCATACCCTCTTACAGTAACTTTGTACATATAATAGATACACTTTGCTTAGTGGTCAGATCCAAACTACGTACTATGTCCCATAAACCCCGACCACGTGACCCAACTAGGTCTCCCTACCCTACCCCTCCCTCCACCCTCCCCCCAAGTCCTACCCCTTGTGTACATGTGGATACCGCCTAAGTACAGTTATATATCGTTTTGGTTATGTTATAACATTAATCGGAGGTTAATTTTATTTATTTAAATATAATTTCTTTACTTACCGGTGTTTAAACGTTAACGGTTCTGAAGATCCATCACAAATACTGTTAGACCTTTCAGGTTGTTCGTCTGTGGGACAAGTATCATAAAGTAACACTTTATATAATTCCTAATCGGTAACTAAAACTGGGGACGAATGAGGTCTGAAAAGATTTACTAATTTAGCTTATTATGGAAATAAATTTATGTATAGAGATATTGACGATGTCTTAAAATACCTTCACCTCGGACTTTGTTGTACGAATCTTACGTAAGATTGTCTGACAATTAAAGTACTCTCGTCGTTGGTAAAATGTTAAACTTGATGGTGTACGCCGTAAGTACATATAAATTATTTATAACTAGTTGAACCTTTTTTTAAGAGTCAATTATTCTTTCCAATTAATACTATCACGTCCAATACCCTTCAAGAACTCATTACATATGTCGTAAACTAACCAATAACGTAAAGAAATAACTATTAAGACATTCATGAATTTTACACCGTAAAAGTCCGAGATTCAAAATCGACTACACGAAGTCATTATACACTTGGTACTTGGGGACTACAAGTTCGACCAAAATCGTTTCCGTCTCCTTGGTTTTTAGTTTAACGGTTGTAGACGACCTAGTACCTTTTTCGTTCTCTTAAGGTCTTTTTGGAGATAAAGAAAAAATAACTGATACGGTTTCGGAAACTGACACACCTAGTGTTATTTGGTACCTTTAAAGACTTTCTCTACCCTTATAGTCTGGTGAATTGGACGGAGAACTCTTTACACGTACGTCCAGTCCTTCATTGTCTTGACCTGTACCTTGTTGTCTGACCAAGGTTTATCCTTTTCCTCACTCAGTTCCAACATATAACAGTGGGACTAATAAATTCAATATACGTCTCATGTAGTACTCTTTGAGACCTGACCTTCTTTGTGTTCGACCTTAGTTCTAACGGCCCTCTTTATAGTTCTTGGAGTCTATACGTCTACTATAGTGGGAATACCGTATTTCACTTCTCCTCGATTTTTAGAAGAACTACTTTCACTTTCTCCTCTCGGTTTTACAACCGAATTTCGAGTTGTAAGTCTTTTGTTTCTAGTACCGTAGGCCAGGGTAGTGAAGTACCCTTTATCTACCCCTTTGTCACCTTTGTCATAGTCTGAAATAAAAAATCCCGAGGTTTTAGTGACGTAGGTACTTTAATTTTCTGTGAGGAACCTTCTTTGTAACACTGGTTGGATGTATCGTATAAGTTTTTGTCTCTGTAATGAGACTCCTGATTCAAGGTAGATCAGTTCCCATAGCAAAAAGGAAACCAGTACATACCTACTTACTACCACTTCGACTTTGAGGTCATGAAAGCGGTGGAGTACTCTTCTCAACTGAGTAACCTTTTCTGAAACTACGACCCTCCCTAACCCCCGTCCTCCTCTTCCCCTGCTGGCTCCTACTCTACCAACCTACCGTAGTACCTGAGCTACCTGAACTCAGACTCACTTGAAACCCTCTACCACTACTTGTCCCTCCGGACCGTACGACGCTAAGTGCCCCAGTGTTTTTCAATCTGTACTGACTCGCTGACTTTATTCGACTTGACTTCTATATATTTCTTTTCACTCATCTGGGTTTCGTGTAGTTTCTGGACTATAGACACGAATAGAACTATCCTCCCGTTTGTCTCCAAGGAAGGTTGGGATTCTTTCTCAACTCTGTTTTAACACTCCACCCCAAATCGTACTGACTTTCATCAAACAAACTGACATCGAGGTCTTCGTGTCACATTGTCTTTCTATTACTTTGTTGATTCCTTTATCTACAGTACAGAAGTTTCTTGAACAATTGGTACGACTCCACGACGTTAGCTGTGTTCCTTAAATAAGACACAGACACCCTTGTGTATTCGTTGTATATTTATACGTAATCCTTTATATCCCACCTTAGAACCACCCTCCTTTATTTCCGTACGGAATTCCTCTCGTCAAATTTTTACTGGGGTATATTATGGTGCACGTTTTATGGATAGAACACGACTGGTACCCGGTTAGTAACTGATGTAGTATAATAGAAACCATAGGGTCACTACCATACTACCACTACTAAAACCTATACGATGTTGTAGATATAAAAGTTCATATTTTACTTAAAGGTATTACTTCTGTTAGACAGATTGGAGAATCCTGAGATAGGTTATTGAGTATCCAATACCATATTGACTCTTACGAGATTTCATACATGAGACATAAACGTAAAAACTTAAAATAAGTATAGAGAAGGAAGAGGGTATGCTAGGATTAAATATGTGGGTAACTAAAGTCTTCAGTGAAAATATAGGTAATGGAGAAAAGGGTAACAAGAGTAAAGGAACGAATGTTTTTTAACTAATCCACAGTAAATGGATCCTACGTATTTCTTACAAAGGAACTTGATGTGTCAAATATTTTGTTGTGTCATTTTATCTATAACTTTATTTCGGAGTAAAATGATCTAAGTTTTATCTTTTACTTTGATAAACTTCTAATTGTGTATTGTTTTACTTTGATTACTTCTACTATACGTTGAAATAACAAGTTTTTACTCTTAACATCCTTAAACAACTGTATAGGTTGGTATTTAAAATGAGAAGGAATACGACGTATTAGACTGTGAATAAACTATCTAGACTAAATTAATCCTACCAAAAGTATATTACTTCTAAAAACTACTCAACTGGAACTTTCTCTCCTCCTTCTACATAGTACCTAGGAACCGTGACCCCTGGTACTCAAAGGAGAGACAACGTCCAATCCTTTTCCTGACAGTACCCGACAGTACGTCGACATGGATTGACCTTTAAATCTTCCTACGTGGTAGTCAGGTTGTATTGACGAGACATTCCCTCTATGTTACACCAAGACTCTTCGTCTTCATCAACATCATCGTTTCAAGAGGTACTCCGGTAAGCGAAGTCACATCGATGATACACTCTCGGCTAATTTTTATGAGTTGACTAAATCTTGTCGCCCAACTAGGTAGTGTTAGAAAAGACAGACAGATTGACTACAACTACTACCCCTTCCTTTTAGTGTGCCTCTATCCCGTGAACATAATAGCTGACAGACGGACCATATTCCACACTTTCCGTGTGAATTTGAATGCCTCCGACTTTTACGTGAGAGGGATGATCAAAGGCCTTCTCTTGATCTCAATGTTAATAGATACAACGGGGAACGAAATTGTAAGAAGAAGAACATTAGAACTTAATTACTTCGATAACCTCTCTGTAAAAATTAGGGTTAAGAAGAAAAGTAAGAATTATTTTCAACCCCTATCGGAGAAAACTTTAAACCTAATACTATCTAGACATTGATTTTAGTTTGTTATTTTAATAAGTTAAAGAAATATTTTGTTCCATTTTGACTGTTCCTTTTGATTAGATATTTTACATAAGAAAATCACTATGTTTATTTTATCGTAGTTTATTTTGTGGAGGTAATCATTAAAATTGTGGAATGTACAATCTTTGTTAATACTAGGAGTTCATTTTAATATAACATTTTTATATGTCATATATGTCTTTTATGGTCCAATTTCACAATATTTGTATATGTCATTTAAGGTGAAATTAATCGAAGTCCTGAACATAGATCAAAGTTCAACGATCCTTACAAACAATTTATAATTTATAAAATTGGAGGTCGAGAAGAGTTGAAGTTTTTTATTTTGAAAAATTTCTTAATAGAGTTAAAATTTAAAAAATCGATGTATACACTTGTACGACGAAAGTTCCAATGTATAAATTAGAATGTATAACGGTTATTATTCACTTTTAAAACCTTATGGAACGAGTTTTGTCTCTGTAACGAAAAAAGAAGGTCTTTCAGTCGATCACTTCGTCTAGAAACTTTTCACACAACGAAAAAAAATTTGGGTATTTCCAATTCGACAGCTTGATTTGAAAAGTATGATAGTCAAAGTTTATAAGACTTTCCCCGGAAAGAAAGATTCTGAAGAAAGAACTTCTGAAGAAGTAACTAGTGATGTCTTCACGGTGAGAGTAGGGTGGTTTATCTAAATTTGACTAGTGAAAGTTGATCGAAGGTTTCAAAAACTCCTTTTCAATCACTTTCTTTTAGCAAGTTAAGTAGACAAAGTCTCTGTCTTTTAAACATAGCACCGTAAAAATAGTGCTGAAGGAGTTTGTTTCGGAATTTTCGTAGAAGAAGTTAGTATCTAGAGTTTTGACTCAGGAGTCATTCACATATTAGTGTGTTTCATCTAGCTTACCTCCAAGGACTTGGTCAACTAAGTAGAAATCCTCCGTATAGAACTTAAAGACTTCCTTATACACGGTAGAGTTTCTTTAGAAAGAAGTCTATGACAAGAATAAACAGACTAAAATGTGTGACGTTGAAGTTTACCACGAACTGACCGGACGTCTCTATTTGAGAGATCTGATAGTGTCGCCAAGAGTTTCATTTTTTCGACACTATAGTGTTTCAGTGACCAGAGGATCGTTAACTTCCCATCGATACTGTAGTGTTTCAGTGACCAGAGGATCGTAAACTTCCTATTACAATTTGGTCACAAATGAAAACATAGTTAAATTTTATGTCCAACGAATGTAATTATCGTTGGTTATTATACTTTGGACTTTTAGAGTTTAGCATAGTTATTTATATGAACCAAAGACTTTATTTTCACTAAATAGTGGAAACATATGACAACAGTTTGGTTTGAACCCAGACGAACGAAGACATGTTATTTCAGTTAGTTGGCTGACACCCAACGTCACTTTCGTTCACATCACAAATAACATCCTGGTACGTTCCGTAGGATCTTCGATCACGAATTTTCTGGGTGTGAGGGTTTACGAAAGTCCCTTCCTAAAATTGTTGTCTCATTACCACCCGGTACCCCACATACTAGTCAAATCCTGTAAGACGATTACCAAACAATGACTTCTATAACCCTCTATTGTAATAACTGACCGATCAAGGTTGATGAGACATCAGATACATGAATTTAAAGTCGGACCGACCCCTAAATCGTAGAGACTTTGACAAGTGTCCTATAACAAGTCTTATAATGGATACCGAGAACTCCTCCTTGATTTCTAGGAACTGAAACGAATTACCGATTTAGTAATAATTAAATATAACGAAGTAATAAAAGGAAACAAAGACGGAAAAGATTGAAGAGTCTAATTTTAAGGAGAACCTTGTACTTCTCCAGATGTTTGAGGATGAATAGAGAGAGAGAAAAGTATGAAAAGTTAGAAATCTTCTCTCATGAATCTTGTTCTTTCTTTTATTTCACAACTTAATCCAAATAGTATTTACACTGTTTTTTAGAGTCAACGTCCAAACTAAAGACAAAGTTTAAGACGTCGAGAACCTCACAAACTCAGTTGTTGTTGAAACCGTCAAAGGACAACTTTACCTCGAGTCTCAACCTTTATTAGGACTTTAGATTCAAACGATAGTTATAAAAGACAATACGTTTGATATATATATACCTATATATATATATATATATATATATATATATAAACAGTAATTTAGACCTGTTTGTAAACTTTTAACCATCTACAAATAATTTTACTTTCTTCTCTCACTGTACTCAGGAGTATAAAAGCTACGTAGGTTCTTTTGTGTAAAACTTCATAAAGGTGAAATGTATATAAGTTATTGGTTCATCCGAAAACTTAGTAAGATGAAAACCCAAAATTAATAAAGGTAACGGGAACATGGATTGTTCTCAATATTCGGTAATATTTATATATATATATATATATATATATATATATATATATATATAAACATGAGTGTATATACGTACATGCACAGTTTTATATTAAAATCCGTTGAAATAAATCAACCGGTTTGTGAAAGGAACGGTGGTTCCAAGATTTACTTGACAAAACCTTCGGGTCAAGTCAAGTGAAGTCAGTGAGTCAGTACAGGCTGAGAAACACTGGGGTACTTAACGTCGTGCGGTCCAGAGGGACAGGTAGTGGTTGAGGGTCTCAAGTGATTCTCAGTACAGTTAACTCAGTCACTACGGTACGTCGGTAGAGTAGGAGACAGCAGAGGAAGAGGAGGAAGGGGGTTAGGGAGGATCGTAGTCTCAGAAAAGGTTACTGAGTTGAACAGTGTACTCCACCGGTTTCATGACCTCAAAGTCGAAATCGTAGTAAGGAAGGTTTTTTTAGGGTTCCCACTAGAGGAAGTCTTACTTGATCAACCTAAGGAACGTCAGGTTCCCTGAGAGTTCACAGAAGAGGTTGTGGTGTCAAGTTTTCGTAGTTTAAAGGCACGAGTCGGAAGAAGTGTCAGGTTGAGAGTGTAGGTATGTACTGTTGTCCTTTTGGTATGAGAACATAATGAATTAATAAAAGACCGACTTATTAAGTCTAGGACAACGACTTTCCGAGAGGGAATTAGATCGAGTAGAAGGTGATAAGAAAGACATTATTCTCTACCCCAAGTATGAATACTCCTGTGGAACTCGGATAGTTTAGTGTTGAGATTCAATTTCTATAACAAAATTCTTTCGACAAAGATAGGAGTACAACGTATTTGTAAATTTATCTCAGACGTCATTGTATCCTTGTACAGACTTGGTTTACATGTTACTAGTCGATTGTCCTGAACCCCATTGTCGATGGGTAAATTACCCATTTTGTCTACGTGTCACGTGACACATATCTAGTATTAGTCCGAGAAGACCAATCGACTTGTAATATTAATATACTATATATGTAGGCTTAGTGAACAGGTATTAAGTCATACATTTTACGATGACCTCGTCTAACGGTAATAAAAGAGGTCCCCTAGAAGGACTGGTTCCTAGCCTGCACCCGGAGAACACAGAGGACGTGACCGACCTTTCAAGAAATGGTAAACTCGCCGGTCCCTTCGGGTATGTTATATATTAAAAAACAGAATTCGTCTCTTATAATCCTATATGTACCTTCACTTACTATTACTTGTATGATAAGTCGTTTTTAACACCCAGTGTCAATTTAAACATACCGTTTTATTACCTTTGTCACTGTCTGAAATAAAAGAATCCCAGACTTTACTAACACCTACCATCGACGTCGGTACTTTAATTTCCTATAAACGGGGAACCTTCTTTTCATACTGTTTGGATCTGTCGTATAATTTTTCGTCTCTGTAACACAACGAGTGTTTAGGCCAGATCAGGTTCGATATCAAAAAGGTCCTCAGTACATACCTACAGTCTATCTAGTATTTCTTCCGACTTACGACTTCTAAACTACGAAAAATTGACACCACAACCTCTTCTGAGAACTCTCTCATGGAACCTGTCGTTCTAGGTTGGTCAGTTAGGATTCCCTTTAGTTGAGACTTATAAGTGACCTTCCTAGGTTGTCAAACCAGTGGACTACACTTTTCGGTTTAGTAACCTTTTTCTGGAACTACGACCCTTTCTGACGCCTGTTCTGTTATTCACCCGTCGTTTCCTACTCTACCAACCTATCATAGTGGTTGAGTTGCCTGTTCTCAAACTCGTTTGAGGTCCTCTGTCACTTCCTGTCCCTTCGGACCACACGACGTACGTCAGGTACCCCAACGTTTCTCAGGTTGTACTGACTCCCCGACTTGTTGTCTTTGTTTAATCCATTTAAATATCGTAATGTATATTTTCTTTATTCTCAATGTTTATTGATAAAGTTTTTCAACACTTCTACTCGTTGTCTTTTAAAAATATCACTATTCTTTACTTTAAGTTTTTCTTACTTTTTACTTATGTTGTCTCTTCTTTTATAACATTGTTTTGGATTGAAATAAGGGTGTATACTGATGATCCTCTGAAGGTCGTCTTGTCTCGTAATTTTTTCTGAGACCTTTCCCGGTTTTTCTTTTATGAACTCCGAAACACTTATGCTAGAAACCACTAATTAGTTTAAACGTCGGTATCTGTTATTGGTTTTCTTGACCATTCAGGGAAAAGGTTGAAATACCTGAGACTTTTAACTTAAAGTTTATTAAAATTGCAGTATTTTATTATAAGAAAAACCGAAAGGAGTCGGTAATTTTTCACATTCCGAGATTTTAAATTTTTTTTTTTTTTTCGAGTAAGAGTCGAGTGACATCCGACACTTTTTTGTCCCCGTTCGACGGGATGTAAATAGGTTTACCTTAACGTTCTCCTCCCCGAAGTTCTAGGTCCACATACCAGTTCAAGGAATTCGTTCCCCGTCCAGTGGGGACTCCCGACACTCGTGACCTGCGGTAGAGACCTGAGGGGAACCGTCAGGCGTCCGGGGTTCCGGGGAAATCAGACCCGACCGTGACGAGAGACCGTCGGAAGGACGGGGTCCCAACCCTGTCGGTCTAGCCCCCTTCGGGGGTGGGTCCAGAGGACACCTTGTATTATATAAATTCGTGTGTGTGTTTTTAGAAGTGTCGTCCAAACACTGAACCCGGACTGGACCGAGACGTGGATCCATGTCAGTCCACCCGTGTCGTTTTTTTAGTCAGATCACCGGAGAAGTGACAGTACCACGGAATCAGTAAAAGGACAAAGGAGACGGAGAGGAGTCTGAGGTCCCCACGTGGACAGGGACCCCCAGTCTCTAAATCCCGAAACCAGTAAGGTCTTCAACCGTCTACTCATGGACAAACAAACAAACAATGATTCTCTTCCCTCCACACTTCCTTCTTCGAGTCTCTTCTCCACAAGTTAGTAAACGAGACCAACTCACACTCTAGTCGACCAGTCGCAGACATCTCATCCTGGTCCATCCCGGACCACATATCTTGTAAGGTCCTTGTCCACTGAGTGGGACTGGAAAGGGAGACAGGTGGAGGTCTTACACTAAAAGAGGACGGACCCTTCTAAGTTCACGAGTCCAGAAGTCACCCGGGGACTCCATTCCACTGTCTGTAGAAATGTTATTCCTTGTTTCAACACTGAAAGAACGGAAGGCAAAAGGAGGAAAGTAAGTGCCCGACTGTGGTAACGAAAACTCTCTCTCAAGAGGATTAACCACTTATCGACTGAGACTAAACCCCCACCCTCACCCCCACTGAAGTCCCGTTAGTACCTAAGTCCAGTGAGACTTCGAGAGACTCAACCTTGGAATTTTTGTCTGTGCCTTCGGCCACCGAACGAAAGAGGACGGAAGAACTTTCTTTTTTTTTTATTCTCGTGGTACCCAAAATTCGACACATTTCGACTGATGATGGTCAACCACTCCGATTTTACCCTGTTACGTATATAGGATTCCAAAATCGATGTTTTAGTTTCATTACTACCACGCCCTTGAGGGACAACCGGAACACCAATCCTAAGACCCGAAAGTGACGTCACCAGACTCAAGTTAGAGACCAGTCCCTTGACCCTAGAGTGTTCGGTTCGTTTACTTATTTACTTATTTCACCAAGTAAGTCTCTTTTACACAACACTAAATTGTATAAATGTACCCTAATGAACGAGTAATGACATGGGAATTACCGAAATAAAACGGTTCATTAACTTAAGGTGACCTACCCCCACCCCCCGGTAGACACAAGTAAAGTACGGTCATTTGTTCTATCCATCGAGATACAGGTCGTTGAACACGGATGTCGACACAACATATCAATAGATAACGACAATGTCGAAACTTGAAGTGTCGTATAGTTTCAACGGTACAAGACAAGACCAGTGTGATACACCGAAGTATCCTATAATCAGAGGGTTGGTCCCTAGTTTGTGTCCTAGGACTGTCACTCTTCCGACCCAGGATTAGTGACCTGACGGTCCTTTGAGGACAATAATCCACAAAACCAAACACAAAAATTTAAAAACGGTATAAATATCCTCTTGAGAAAAGACACATTCATACTACACTTACTATAATATTAAGTTTTACAAACACAACATGTATAGTAGAGTTTTAACTTATCAAACTTTCTTGAATGTAAACAATAAAGAACCGGATCTTAGGTCAACCCATCAAATAAAAGTCGTAGAGAGGACTCCAACATCAGTTCGAAAAGAGACCAAACCGTTGGAGACTTCTGAACCGAACAACTTAGATTCGAGAGAGTGAACCGACATGGGTACTCCGGAGTCAAGGAGGGAGACACCCGGAGAGGTTACCCGACGAATACACTTCCGACGACAAAAGGGCGTCCTAATCACTAAGTCATTTCTTCAACGGGGGTTATATTTCACGTCTCAGAAAAAAGTCTACAATGTGTAGAAGTGAAGACATAAACGAATCAGAGTGTCCAGTTGGGACACTATCTAACTCTCTCTTGATGTGTCCCCACCCTTATAGTCCTCTACACTAAGTGAACCCCAGTAGAACTTCCGACCGATGGTATGGGCAATTAGGTGGTACGGTTAAAAGAAGTATACTATACTATGAGACAATACTATGATACTCACTTAATAAACCGAACACATGTGAAGAACACACGACGACGACGACGATTCAGTGAAGCCAACATAGACTGAGATAAGTAAGGGTATCTGTCGTCGGGTGGTCAGAGGGGAAAGGGACCCTAAGAGGTACGTTCTTGTGACCTCACTCAACGGTAAAGGAAGAGGTTACATTCTGTCACTTTTCGCTTTCACTTCAGCGAGTCAGTACAGACTGGGAGTTACTGGGGTACCTGGCGTCGAAAGAAGAGTTAAGAACAAAGAAATCACTATAAGATCGTTCAGAGAAGAAACGAGACCTAATTCAAAAGACAAAGAGACCTGCCAAGGGTAGTCGTTTGTCTGACTGATATTGCGGTGCAGAGTAATTTTTAGACAGATGACCCCTGTGTAGGAGGAAGACGAAGAAAATAAAGTATAAACGAATAATATCTGAAGGTGTCTCAACAAACAAACATCTTAAACAATAGAGGTTAAGAAGGTAAAGGAAATTTAGGTGAGAACAGTTTCAGTGGTCACTTAAGGTTTACAAATGGAGTCACCAGTTAAAATCAAAAATAAAATAAATTAAATAACCGTCGAAAATAGTCTCATCAAGAAAAGGAGGAGGGGGAGTTTTTGTTCAAAGTAAACCTAATGTCTTACGAAGAGAAAGGACGAAGAGAAGATGGATGTCAAGAGGACGTATGTCACACACTTAAAAAACAGACCGAAATAAGTCTATATTATAAAAGAAAATTTTATAAATAAATAAATCGATACACCGTACAGTCTAGAATAAAGGGTCGGGTCCCTACCTTGGACACGTCTCAGAATTTGTGACCTAGAGGTCCCTTCAGGGGATCAAACACATAAAAGTTCTTATTAGGTAAAGTACCTACATATTGACACGTAAAAAATTACAGACTTCTAAAGAAACCTTCCTTACTACGATTTCGACTTTGAGGTCCTGAAACCGGTGGAGTACACTTCTCAACTGAGTAACCTTTTCTGAGACTAGGACCCTCCGTAACTCCGTCCTCCTCTTCCCCTGCTGTCTCCTACTCTACAGACCTACCGTAGTGATTGAACTACCTGCACTTAGACTCACTTGAGGCCCTCAACCACCACCTGTCCCTCCGGACCGTACGACGCTAAGTACCCCAACGCCTCTCAGTCTGTGTTGACTCACTGACTTGACTTGACTTGACTACCATATACTTATACCATATTCCGAATGTATCCCAAGTACCACTCGTATATGGTGTCAAATAAATAGGTAAGTAGTTAATTACCTATAATAAATCTACCACATAAGAAACACCGATGACACTCATTACAAGGACACTTGTAACAAAAACGTACCTGAAATGTAAAGCCGATTAGATATAAATTAAAAACTCCATAACTGTTTGCTGAAAAGGTTTCACTTACATGTTAAAATGTCGTTAATTTAGTTATTATATACTTCTAAGGAAAATAGGTGCAGGAGACGTCGTGAACAATAATAAGGAGTAAAACTAAGATCGGTTCGATTACCCACACTCTATCATAGAGTGACTCTGACTAAATGTAAAAGGATTAATACGATTCGTCATAAAAAAACACGAACAACAGGTAAACATATAGTAGAAACCACTTTAAAGATAAGTTTAAGAAAGGACCAATCATTTAAAAAGAAAATTTAGCAACATTTTTTGTACACTAAATTTAAAATGGTAAAATTGGGAAAAACGTACGATTCATAAAGTGTGTGAAAGTAGTCGGAAAAACATCTTCCTTTCCCGTTGGGTGAGGTCATAAGAACGGACCTCTTAGGGTACCTGTTTCCTCAGACGACCCGATCTCAGGTACCCCTGCGTTTCTCAACCTGTGTGGACTTGCTAATTGTGTGTATATCAGTGTCACAACAAAACAACAAAAACGATAACAAAATCGACACGATACGTCGAACGTACTATTAAAGGACCAACTCCTAATAAGGGTCCACGTACCTCAGGATTGAAGACTTGAAGGTCCCTTAAGGAATAGTGTAACAATACTTTGACTAGAGATGTGGAAAAGTAGAACGTTTTAACTTTGTGATATGGGTAGTGGACAGGGTAATTTGTTGTTGAGAAAAGAAGGGACAAAGGGATCTGGGACCTAAGGTAACAAGAAACGAAGGAAAGATGAAATACTGATATAATCTATAAAGTATTTTCACATTTGTATGTCATAAACAGAAAAAATACTGACCGAATAAAATAAATCGAGTTACAGACTTTCCTAGTACATACAACATCGTACACCTTCTTAAAAGAGATATACTGATTTATTACAAAGTAACATACATATATACTGTAAACTACCTGCAAATACACGAGGGTGGAGAATCAACAACACTAATTTTGGTACGACATTCGTACCAAAACGTTTATAGAGTTCTGGAGTACAATTGAAGAAAACTTAAATATAGGTATTTACCTTAACGACTTAGTACACCATCTAGATCAAAATTAAAAAACTCTTCGGAAATGTGACAAAACACTTCGTCATCGTGGTACAATTTTAGATAGGTAATATGTGTTCCTATGTCAAAGATATTCACAAACGTTTGTCAAAAGAAAGGAAAAGAAAGGAAGTATACTTATGTGTGTGTGTATACGTGTGTGTTAAAAAAAGTATAGGAAAAGACAATAACAGATAGTGTACTATACTCATATCAAGGAACACGATATGTCATCCTAGAACAAATAGATAAGATATATATATTATAATATCAAACGTAGACGATTAGTGGTCGAGGTTTAGATACAGAGGGGATGAGATGGGGAGAACCATTAGTGTATCAGACGAGAGAAAAAGACACTCAGACAAAGACGAAGTATCTATTCAAGTAATCACGCATAAAATCTAAGGTGTACATTCACTATGGTATACAATAAACAGAAAGACAAAGACTGAAGGATTCATATGAAAAATGACGATTACATCTAACTTCACAAATAAATTGAGGTAAAAGTCTTGTAAACAACGATGATATATCTAACACTAACTAAAAATTTTATAAACCGAATATAAGACGTTCGAACACCAAAGAAATCCTAAAAGATATATGTTTTATACAATGGAGGTTATATGAAACTGAAAAAGGAAAGGTGAGACTTACGACAAAAAAAAAANGTATGAAAACAGGACAGAGAATATGTGTAGATCGTTGAGGAAAAGGAATGGACTAACGGGACCAATAACTTGAGGGTCATATTATAGTTCGGTTTCACACCTTATCTGTAGGAACTATACTGGTTGTATCTATCGTATAAGTTTTCGTCTCTGTAATGAAACGGCTGATTCATTAGGTCAGTTCCGATACCAAAAAGGTCATCAGTACATACACACACTCTCAACCTGACACTTCTTCCGACTCACGACTTTTTGATTAAGAAAGCTTGACACCACAACCTCTTCTGAGAACTCTTACGGAACCTGACGTTCCTCTAGGTTGGTCAGGTAAGACTTCCTCTAGTCGGGACCCTTAAGAAACCTTCCTTACTACGACATCGACTTTGAGGTCATGAAACCGGTGGAGTACGTTTCTCAACTGAGTAACCTTTTCTGAAACCATGACCCTCCCCAACCTCCGTCCTGTTCTTCCCCTACTGTCTCCTACTCTACCGACCTACCGTAGTGACTGAGTTACCTGCACTTAGACTCACTTGGGCCCCTCAACCACTACCTGTCCCTCCGGACCCCACGACGCTAAGTACCCTATTGTTTCTCAGCCTGTGCTGACTCACTGACTTGACTTACTACAATCGAAACCCAGAAAATGTCCATGGGAAACTAACTCTCTCAAGAGAAGACAAGAATCAATAATTCACAAAAAAAAAAAAAAATTGGGGATAATACTTTTTTACGATCTAAGTCCCTTCACGAAAAAGACGTCCGTCTACACTAAAAACAGGAAATAAGATAACTTCACCATCTTACAACTAACTAAAAGTATATTATTTGGTCGAATCGTATGAAGGTGTTTAGAGTACACTAGTACCATGTATCGGAAAAAGTATACAACAATCTAAAACAACAGTCATAAAACAATTCCTGAGAACGGAGATATAAGTATTTCCTATAGTTAACACCACACACACTACAGACAGACTATAATCATACTCTCTTTATGACCGTAGTGAAACGGACGACACACCCCTTCTCTGAACACCTCTCGTCCTACTTCGTAACAATCTAAGTTTAAATCAGTCCTAATCTCCCTCTTTAAATCCTATATAGTCATACCTTAACCCCACTCTAATAGTTCTCTCAAGTAAGAATTAAACGATACGGACATAATTCAAGAACTGTAACTTAATACGAAGAACAATTGGTACATATATATGAAATATGAAACTTAAACGATGGATAAAAGTAATAGTCGTAAATACTTTAATCATACACACTTTGTTAACATTACGCGTAAATTCTATGTAAAAGAAGGTCAAAATGAAGTTTTGTTCTACAGTAACTTATCGAGTACGAAAAGTCTTTCTCGACTATTTAATTCAGATTCTTTAATCGTACAAACTGAAATTCTATGTCTTTGTGTCAATTTTCAATATTTAAACGGGTTTTTCTATGTCGACTACACACGGATTGAATCTTAAGGTTGAATTAGAAGAAATTGAGGTTTCAGGTACAAAGATTTGTGACATGTTATCACGAAAACATTTTTATGAGTAGGAAATGTAAACTATAGTGGATTACTAGTCACCACAACACAAAATAAAAAGTAAGAAAAAAATTTATCTTCTCTAACTTTAGTTGTACCCTGTTTCGATACTAAGATCTCGGTACATCTGAACATCAGTATTCCAAAAGTCGACAGTAAATCAGAGAAATTACGAGTCACAGAAATAGACATTCTATTCCTACAAATATTGATGGGATCTCAAAACCTCTATTAGTTTATCGTGTAAAAAGTCATGAATTGATTATACATCGTACAAATATGAATCCACTGTCAAATATATTTCTTTCCTGACCCTGACACCGGTGAGGGAAGTTCTTAATTTTCATAAATTTTATACCTTGGTGTTACATACAATACACTTTTTCTCGTTCTCGGTCTTGGTGTCTTTTCACACCCTCATTCGTTTGTTCATCCACTACTTCTACGACTTGACTAGAACCAACCTCACCTTGTACATTTACTTCTACGACTACACTAGAAACAACCCTACTGGAGGTTAAGTTTTGGTCAACAAAGTTTGTATGACTTGTCTCAATGGGGTCCAAGTACGAGATCCTCTTTTTCCATACCAGTGAAGTCCTTTCTGTTACGAGTGTTTAATGTCGGACAATCAGTGCACTCAGGATGTAGTCTTCGTTCCTGAGAGAACGGTCAAAGACTGACTTAGTTCTAGTTGTCGACCAGGACAATAATAACTCGGAAACAGATTTCGACTTATATTTTTATAAAGAAGTGTTTATCACGGATTACCGAAAAGTCTCAATA
The DNA here is from genome assembly GCA_006410555.1 of Capra ibex. Lineage (NCBI taxonomy): Eukaryota > Metazoa > Chordata > Mammalia > Artiodactyla > Bovidae > Capra > Capra ibex. Next base: position 76,682 of record SJYO01032106.1, read on the forward strand.
AAAGAGGTAAGTAATGGAAATGTTCAAGTAACGTCGTAGGTCATCTTTGTCGTCAAAGACGTCCTTTATACTTATTTTCAAGAGCACATAGTTTCACTGAAAGGTTAAGACGTTGTTTATCGTGTTTAACGTTTTCCGGATTCGAGTCACTACCTTAATATCCCTTGTAAAAAATCGAAACAGGGGAAGTCCATAAAAAGTATGTCACTGATGAGTCGTTTCGTGTGGTCTGTCACGAGTGTGGAGTAATTCGGTACAAGTCTTCCCTCTTTGAACAGATTGTCGAAAAAGTTTCCTGTTATAAGTACCGTTCGGACATATAGGAAACCCCTTTTACCAGACTGTTTTTTTAATGAAAGGTACAAATCGTTCAGTTTTGCTCTAACAACTAGGGTGTCTTCCTTTAGACTAACACAATGAAGCACTGAAGATGATACCTCTCGTATATCCTCTACCCGTCGGTTTTGGCTTCTGGGTGTGTCGCAAATTTACGGAGTCGACGAACTTTCAAGATTTTTTACAGTTCAAATACTTAGTGTACTTCGTGGTAAACCTTGAACTCTCCGTCTCTCCACTGTCGACCTTTTTGGTGTGGTGGACGGTCGTGATGGAGGCGGTCAAAGGATGAGGGAAGGTCGACGTCACAGTGTAACTTTCACAGGTGTGAGGGGTCCCCGGGAGGCGTCAGACAGTTTAGACACTCAACAGGAAACTCTGTCTAGTCCAAGAGAATCTCGTGTACTTTCTGTTAGTATTCGGACCACTTTACGGGATACATACGGTCCAAACGTCAATGTCTAGTAGTAAAAAACGTCTACACCTACGTGTAAAGTCTCGTATGGTACCATTGTGATTCTTAAATGAAACGGGCAAAACAGAGTTTTAAAAATTTTGACGTTGTCGTATGTCTCCAGTAGTATCTCCCGTGACTCTTTTCTCAAAAGTGGTCACAAGGTTTACAGCCGATGTCAAAAATTGAAAGTTTCTTTTTTCCCTCGTGTTCTGGGTCACAGTAGTTTACAAATTCTTCGGATTCGTCGATCTTCCTAACAGAGAACTTTGTTTTCAACAATAAGTCCATAGTGACCTTGGGGAAGTTCGTCCTAACCACCTTTATCGTAGGTAATAACACTTGTGTAGACTAAAACTTAGTAGTGGGGGGTTTAGATTTTCATCCTCCAGTTTTTGTCTTTTTTTTTTTTTTTTTGTGTTTCAATTAAGACGAAAGTCATTCAGACTTCGTTCATAAAGTCAGTTTCAATTTTTGGGGTAATTTTTGTTTTTCTATTTTAATATCGTAATAAGTTATTATAGTTTATATCCCTTTGGCTACCCATTAAATACACTAAAACAAAATTTATGTCCTTCATGTTAAAACAAACTAGACGTATAACACTACAATAAAATTTTAGATAATAGACAAAAAGTATATTAACAGAATTGTACATTTTTCTTACACACGTAAACACACACTCTCTCTCTCTTATTCTCTTCACCTCTTTCCTTTTCATTGTTGGATAAAACTATAAACTACAATGAACATTCCAACTTTCGAGATGATATGTATATTAGACATCTCACAAAATCGTTGCATTAAAAGTTGACAAAAGTACGGATCTTTCAGAGTCATGAATGCTATATCGGTCTAACCTTATCGAAACTATACCATACCAGGGCACTCGACGACTTGAGAGTCTTCACGGAGATAACTCGAATCGGACCGAGGTTTTCGGACCACACTTAAATTGACTCTTCGACACTACACTCAAACTTTGTCTGTACTCTAAAAAAAAAATTAACAATAAAAATGAAAAAAAAAATGAAAAGTCATGACATAACCAAAACGGTATGTAACTGTACTTAGGTGGTACCCACATGTACATAAGGGTTTGTACTTGGGGGGAGGGTGGAGGGAGGGGTATTGTAGAGAGACCCAGTAGGGGCACGTGGTCGGGGTTCGTATCTGACCGATAAGCTAAGAATGTACTATCATATGTACAAAGTTACGGTAAGAGGGTTTAGTAGGGAGGGAGAGAGAGAGGGAGACTCAGGTTTTCAGGTGATATGTGTAGACGTCTGTACCCTAAATCAGTCACCAAGAACAGGATCAACTCGTTCTCCGTATGCAAGTGAGGTCCTTACCTCGGTTCCGTCTTCCTTGTGACAGAGTCTCACAGAAATGGATCGGGTCCCTGTAGAGTTCCTTCGGTTGGCAATTTTACGGACAAAAACCACTCCCTGGGGACTTTCGTAGTTCGTCCGGGACACATAGTAACGGATGTCAACCTCTTCGTCTCTATCAATTATCTTACTCCGGACAACAGGCACCTGGAGGACAAATGACCAGTTTTCCCCTTAAACTAAGTAAAACAGTGGAAAGGGTAAACCGACCGGAAATCTATTTCACTTCATCGGTATAGACAGAGTCAGTGTCATCATTTAGTTCAATTCAAAGGGTTCCCTTTTTCGGAACTACAGGTCCAAACTAAACGTGACCTGGGTATCAAAATTGACTTTTTGTTTGTTTGTTTGTTTTTTGGTGTCCCTTAGACAAGTCGAATACTTAACCTGATGTAAATCAAGAGAATGGGAATTCGGTGTTATCTTAACAGACTCTTAACATTTACATCACCTGTTTTTACTAAGTCCTACTAATTCTCGAAATATCTTCAAAACGAATGGAAAATGTCAATGTACATAGAATGAGATCAATTTGTACACTTCTAAAGTCAAAACATAGAATAGAATGGAACCTGTACTTACGTAATGTCAATTGTCAATTAAGAAACCCACACATTAAAGGGTAAAATAGTTTGATTATGACTCAAAACCATAATGAACTATGTCAGACTACACGTCCTTAACAGAGTAAATAAAGTCATTAATAGTCCATTATCTCAATAATGGCAAGGAGATTAAAAAGGTTGAAAGATCAGACACTAATATAAACACCTGTGTATAAAAGAACACCAGAGGTTCGCAAGAAAGTGTCTAGACACCCCGGGGAGATTCATAGCCAAGGACTTGTAGTCGTGTGAACCGACGGAGACACCCAAGGACCTCAACTGAGAGGAAGTCAAGTCAAGTCAGTGAGTCAGCACAGGGTGAGAAACGTTGGGGTAACTTGCGTGGTACGGTCCGGAGGGACAAGTAATGGTTGACGGTGTAAAGTGAGTCTGAGTGTAGGTAGGTCATTCACTACGGTAGGTCGGTAGAGTATGAGACAGCAGGGGAAGAGGAGGACGGGGGTTAGGGAGGGTCGTAGTCCCAGAAGGTTACTCAGTTGAGAAACGTACTCCACCGATTTCTTGACCTCAAAGTCGAAATCGTAGTAAGAAGGTTTCTTTAGGGTCCCGACAAGAGGAAGTCTTACCTGAGAGATGTCAGAAGAGGTTGTGGTATCACAACCAATAATACTCACTTTACTGTGTCTTGTATATTCTGTGTGTTCTCTGTCTGTCCTGTGGTGAGACCGGTCTCTTTGTCTTGACCCGTTTGATTAACGGCAAATAATGATATTTCGGGAGGAATCCGTCTTAAAATCTGACATTCTTATTCGGAAAAATTATATCACGTCCACGTATGTACAATAACATGTCGTTTCCCCTCACTTTAGAGACAGATGACGTCTGAGACGTGTTTCGGGAGTAGAGGGAGAATAGAGTTCTTCCCTTACGAGGGAGCAAACGTTCCCTGGTAATTTGAGTTCCGACATAGGTCTGAGAAACCGTCTTGCGGAGCATACGTTCCTGCGAGTCGGACTCGTCTCTCTGGACAAACGTCCGTGTAGAGACGATGGGATAATTGGGAAGTAAAAAGGGAAAAAATAAAATAAATTCGGGAGCTCTGTAAACATAACTACAAAACATCTCGTTCCGCATTTCGACATCCACCGGTTGGAGGTCGGAGCGGTCGGGGAGAACGACGACACGGAAAGAATCCAACAGGAGGAGACTCCCAGAATAGGCAGTAACCGATAGGTCGGTGGAGAATCCCCGATCCGCCTTAGAGAGATCTACTACCCGTAGATCTTGAGAAAAATAAATATACAGAGCCAATTAGAGAACTTCCCGAGTACAATTTACCGTGTCCACAATATGTTTTGTCTTAAAATTAGTGTAAAATTGTGTGAAACACATCTATTTTGTCGGTTAACTAGAGGTTCGGTCTTTTGCCACACAAACTTCTAATTCGTACAGCCATCCTTCAACACGTAGGTTTACAGTGACGACAACGGTATTGTTTACTCTCAGGAAAACAGTCAGGGCTTGTTTAAGTCGACAAACTTAAAAAACCACATTGCGTTCCGGACGATGTCGACGACAACGTCAATGACTACGTTGACGCTCTTAGCTTCGTTACTGGTGTCGTTCGTATGAAGCTCTAGCCACATCGTTTCAGACATGTCACTAATGATCTACTCTTCGTCGTTTTCCTAGACTGGTGCCCACTCAGTCTAAATATCTGTTGGTATGAAAACAGACTCGAAATTGTTAATGATCGCTCTTTAACCTCAATTTCCGAACAGAAAGTTTAAGAAAGGTGGTTCTGTAAATATGTAACTCAATTTAATGTTATCAATGAACTGTATCTGGGGTGACATAGTAAAGTCCAGGTTAAAGGTGTATTGTTACGTTTTCCTATAAAATATGTACGGTAACACCTTATTCTAAATAATTGTACATTTAATTGTACCTTACTTGGGCTTCTCAGTGGTGACAGGTTTCATATTAAAGGACTGGTCTATCACTCTAATGGTCTTTGACGGGTATCAAAAGTTTATAGAGAAACTTATACTCCTATAGGAACGTTAACATTAACTCCTCCCTACTCACGTTTAACGACGGTAAATTGACAAAGCAATGGTAACGGGTAGTTTCATCATAAACGCACTACGGTGGATTTTCCAAATAAACTGGTAAAAAAATTCTTAACAGGTACTAGACCTAAGGTTAGATGTTACTACCGGGGTCTTATTAAGTACTGGAATTTCCCAGCTACTGGAGCCGTTACAAGGGTGAGGTCTCTAAGATCTCTTCCTTGCTTTTGCAATTGTCCTGTATCGCTGTACACAAAAGGTAATACTCATAGATAGTCAAGACAGCTCCACGATTCAGGGGACCACCTTTGTTCGTGTCATTTTCATCGTTTTACCATTAATAATATAAAATGGGGGGTACATAATATCCTTACCACTCTTACAAGGAACCACCTGTCTGTTTTCCCCACAGGGGGATATGTATTTCCTTATGGAAGGTAACGTTTCCAGTTTAATAATTATAATATAATAACAAATACTACTCTATCAACAAGATAAAAGGACGTTCGACGGACCCCTTTCTTCAGTCAGAGTAATCATGTATGGACGTGAAGACCAAGGGGGGGTCCTTTGACGAGAATGATTACCCCCTAATCCATTATACGGGTTATACATACTAATGAACGGTTATGCGGCTAATGGACTGTACAGTGGTGGCGGTAGCACCGTTCGTTTTCTAACCATCCTAAATCTCCAACGGGATGCAAGTAATTACAGAAGAGACGAAGGACCCAGTTGGAGAAATAAACTGGGGTGCATCCTCCACAACGAAGGGAACATGCCCACCATTCCGAAGAGACGTATCATTCGAGAACCTTAAAAATTTGTTCCCTTAGTCGGCAACAACTAAAACTAGTTAGAACGACCCCAGATTTTGGACATTAATAGTTGTCTTAACTTTCGTATGGGAGCAGGGTTTATATAATTACTACGACCCTAGGTCGGAAAGAGAAAAAGAAATGTGGTTTACCCGTATAAGTTCTAGAAGAATAGGAGAAGAAAGGGAACTTTCACGTTGAGACGACGACTATCTAAAGGGAACGAGGTTTGTAAGTTTTTTAAATCCCATTCATTCCAAAATAAATCTTACAGAAATCCAAAATATTTAGAGGGAACAAGAGGGAAAAAATAAAAAATTCTATTAGTACATTACATGCTAATCGAGAAAATTATTATCGAACGGGAACTGATAATATTCCTTATGGTTTTCATACTCAATATACCATAACTCTATTTTTAACTCGATTAAAACGTCTAACCATTCGTCCACGTAATAGTCAAAAATTAAATTAACCATTAGGGTATTGACGTTTTGTTCTATTGTTTACTCATTATTGTCGCAATCGGAAGATATTATATTACGTCACAGGGTGTGTAAAAACAACAGACTTCCTTCTTTACATTTAATGTAAATAAACGGTATATACTAAACGAACAACAGGAGAGTACAACTGTGGACCACTCCATTTACCGTTTCGTTTCCCACGTGTATACCCTGTTCTTGTTTGTTATAAAACTCGAACAAAAACTCTTTATCACACTTTAAAAAAATTGGGAAATCTCAACCATACAACATTCTCTACAAAAACGAAACGACGCAAATATCCTAATTCATTCCGTAGTTAACATCGTAAAACCTTACTATTCCCAGGTCCTTCCCGCCTTACACGTGCCTACACTCATTTCTTTTAATTGAGGTTTTCAACGTTCTCATTAACAACATGAACCATTTTGTTAAATAGTTATCGAAAAAATTCTCAGTCACCTTCCCTCTGTACTCTTTCGACATCCGTTCTCTCTTGTCGTATAGCTCTTAGACTTTGTTACAATTATCCTTCAACCCCTTTTAGAACATTTTGCTTTATCTATCGAGGTTTAAGTCACCCGACATGTCTTCTTTTACTCACCCCCTCTTGGAACCTTGAAACCCCCCAGGTTATAGGTCGTCATAAAAATAAACGTAGACATTTTTATCACCCAGGAAATTGGCCTTGTAGACTTTAACCCCTTACTCTATAGTATCACAATCAGACCTCTTTTAGTTAGTCAAATCTACTACTTATTACTAATCTTTTGCTTGGTCCTATACTTCGTTCCCTTTAAACAGTCAAAAATAATTTAACATTCGTAGTTCTATAAACTCGTCGACAATTGATTCATTGTTAGACCACACCGAATGTAGGACTATTAACATTTTATGCTACCAATGAAAAGACATATTCCTTCCGATTAAATAGATATATATATCAGTTATAAAACCTTTTTGACAATCCATTCTTTTGGGTAAAATAATTAGGAAAAAAAAGGCTCGTTAATGTGGTTTACCCTTATTCCCCATACTTTATACTAATTTTTTTGTCCAACTCTACGTACATTCAGTTTTTCGGTAGTAAGTCAGCAACAAGTTGTTCAACTTCAAGGACATTTCGGTTACCCTAATTCCAGGCCCCCGATAGATTTCGACATAGAGGAAGATTTCATCTTTTGTTTACAGCATTGACTATTCATCCTTAGGGTTCATGGCCCGTATCGGTTAATTATAGAGGGTTATTAAAAACTTTTAGTAAATTACAAAACTCTACCAGAGAATTAAACACTGAAAACCCCGAATTAAAATACAACAAGATTATAACAGGGATTTATACTTTATCCTTTCAGGAAAAATTAAAAACCCCCCCGATAAACGTTTAACACATCAGAATTTCGGAGAACATAAAAATTTTTCTTAAACAGTGCAAATCGTTATGATCCTCGACGGTTATCCTCTAGTGGGTATATTACTATATCTTATATTAATCCCATAAGAACTACCTCTCTAACGTTACTCACTCGATGTTTAAGAACTGTATTCCATCCTGATAAATAGTAAGGAACACCATCCTGACAGATAACTATTACAAATTGTCCAACTCGTACTAATTCTTGTCCTTGACATTTTCTTTTAAGTAAAGATAGAACTTTAACATCCCCTTACCATTTTTTTTTTTTTTTTTTTTTTTTTTTTTTGGTGTCAGAAATTCTAGATCGTGGTAATTCCTGGTTAAAACTCCTTATTGTCGACCTCTCCCCTCAGGGTTAACGTTACGAGGGTATCTAAATTATGTAAATAATTGAAGAACATTTAGTCAATTATAAAAAATAAAAAATCTAAAAAAAATTATTGTTTTTGTCCTCTTAAAATCCCACTCATCTCCTGAGATATACTGGTTCAACCTCAACAAGAACATGATGAACAAGATTACGGAGCTCGAAGTAAACACCATTACCGGTGACAAGTTGGGTAAATCCTCATAATCAATTGGTAAAATTACCCTCACGAGCTCCTTAAACTGGTCACCGGTGATCAAAAGGCTACCTTACCAATGTCTTCGGGGGTTTCCTCTCTCCTCTAGAGAGGGGGTATATAATTATCCATATAAATGTTATATTTTCCATTGTTTGTGACTAGAAGGTAATACCTTAACTGTAAAGTTCCCTACCCATGAGAAGGTTTACAGACGTTACCTCGGGTTGGGGCAGTCGTAATTTCCCGAAAAAAGGAAAAGGGTTGGAACCCCGGTAACGACTTTTCTTTACTAACTTTGTAGACGGGGACATCAGGGAGTTTCAACAAAGGAACATATTAGTTCCCCTCTTGTCCCACTCTTAGAGACTATTCGTAAAGGGTTTTATATACAGTGGGTCCTGAAGGTTTGGGGGGACAAGCAAATAATCCTTCTCGGTTTTTCCCCACTATTCCATCCTCTTCATAAACCCGTTATGCAAGGGGTCGATTGTTACTTTCGTACCATCTTCATCTCCGGTATTAAATTTTAAAGGGTTGTACCAGTCTCAGATAATGGGGTCCTTAATACCAATCTGGAGAGTTTCGGCGCGACGATGCCAGATTATAATTCGGTTTTCACCGAAATCCGTCACCATGTTTATGTAAACAAAAATTAAATATTTACGGAGGGAGACCACTGTTTTCTTGTAATAGTCGATCACCGTTTCGTCGTCGTCGTGAAGGACTTCATCGTCTGGCAATCAGGCTATATTAGTAGACACCAGAAAAATTGCCCCGTCTACCTTACCCTCCTCCCGGTCCTCCTCTTCAGGGGCCATAACAAGGACCCGGGGTTCCTGAGTCCGGGTGTCCTATCAAAGGGCCATAGTCCAACGGGTAAAACAGACAAAATCTAAACGTAAGTAATCAGGTTACTTTAGGGGAGGACGTGGTTACCGTTTCACGTCCTCCTCGGAATAAGAAAGATCGTTCTCTAGACAGAAATAGTCGAAAATTAAAGACTGTGAGAAAAAAGTATACTGGTCCAAAAGGTGTTACGTTCGTCAATGGAGGGGAAATCACCAGAGTATTGGAACCGGTTCCGGCATCGTTTCTGTAATCGGACCAAGAGTCAGGGAGGATGAGGGCTCGTCCGAGACTATATAGGTCGATCTACGTGGGACAGGGAAATTTCCAGGGTCATATGTGAACGTAAGTCCTAAACGTAAAAATTTACGGTTTCAAACATTATTATAGGGACTCTAAAATAGGGAGAAATGTCGGGCAAGGTGTCGATGGGAGTTAGAACGATCTTTTAGTCATATACCGAGTAATCCCGGAACGTAACAAAATTGTTTCCTCCCGACCCGAACCGGTCATCCGTGGTGTACCGTGGTACGAGTATTTTTCTGGACCGTTTGAACAACATTCAGGACCAGTCTCATAACTCGGACAAGAGAATTTCGGGCTATAACCGGGAGAGGGTAATTAAACAGGAGCTCTCCTGGTCCCCCTAAAACAGGGAGTAATTAGGCTCGAACGAAGGATCGAAGAAGGAGGGTGGTCGATGTTTCAACGTTGGTAACTCTTGGGAGGTTCTGTCGAATCCGTTACCTAAGGGTTAGATTACCTTACTAATCAAACGGAAAAAGGTTACTAAGGTCGTATCGGTTTTGTTTCCCTCTAACTCCTGGCATAATGTGATGACGTCGAAATTCTAGAAATTTTTTAAATATAAGGTTTCCTCGTATAAATTGTAAATAGTGTAACGGTAGGACGACAGAGACCTACCCTTTGTTAACACCTCCTAGTTATTTGGGTGGTCCCCCTCGTCTGTTCAGTAGTAGTACTTCGTATCTGTTTCCTTTCCTCTTGGCTGTTACAAGGGACGGATGTAGCCCGGCTGGTTGGCGTCACCCCTTTTCTCTTCGGGTTCCTCCTCGTCTTCCACATCTAAAAAAGAGGAGGAATACCCTAAGGGTGATAAGGACCTTGTCTACCAAGTAAAAAAATTGGAGAAACGGGAGGAGACTACTTTGGCTTCTTCTGAGGTTTAGACTAAAACTTGATAGTCGACAAAGTGGTAAAGGTCTTTCTCCGAATAAATATAGGAATGAAAGTCCGTTCCGTCTTTAAGGTGGTTGTAAACCGTATAGGAGTATTTAACGGAGAGGGAAGTAATTTCGTAATCTAAACCAGAGTAATAGTCATCTATCGTTTTAGTTTCGGACACAATATCGTAATGTATTTAAAATATTGTACTAAGTTATATATTTAAGTGTATAACATGGGCATTACTTGTAAATAAAGAAGGATCGTCCTAAAGGGGTACCAAAAAACTTGGTACTTGAAAACTTTCAAGGGTAGACGATCCCACTTCTTAAGGGGTACTAATACATGTTCTTAAGTGGATCGTTAAAAAAGGCGATCCCACTCCTTAAGGGTATAAAGGCTTTCGAGGGGACGATACCTAGATTTTAGGGAGGCCCCAAAGAATGGAGAAAGCCAAAGTGAGCTCGGGGTGTAACCCGCGGTCTACAACCAATGATGCTCACTTTACTGTGTCTTGTATGTTCTGTGTGTTCTCTGTCTGTCCTGTGGTGAGACCGGTCTCCTTGTCTTGACCCGTTTGATTAACGACAAATAATAATATTTCGGGAGGAATCCGTCTTAAGGTCTGACATTCTTATTCGGAAAAGTTATATCACGTCCACGTATGTACAAAAGCATGTCGTTTCCCCTCACTTTAGAGACAGATGACGTCTGAGACGTGTTTCGGGAGTAGAGGGAGAATAGGGTTCTTCCCTTACGAGGGAGCAAACGTTCCCTGGTAATTTGAGTTCCGACATAGGTCTGAGAAACCGTCTTGAGGAGAATACGTTCCTGCGAGTCGGACTAGTCTCTCTGGGCAAACGTTCGTGTAGAGACGATGGGACAATTGGGAAGTGGCATCAAGTTTTCGAGTAAAGAATCCGGTGGTGAGGACAGTCGTAGGTCGATGTATGATCGACTGAGAGAGGGAACGTACTATCAAAATTAAGTAATCATAAACCTTAAGTAATTTATGAACCTATTTAATGAATCGGAAAACGGATTATAGTTCACATTCGTGGACCCCTCGGTCCTTGCTCACCCAGGTCGGATTCCATATCTATGTACTAACATAATTATTGACAACGACAAATAAATACGTCCTCTGTACTTCGTGATTGTCTGTGGTGTACGACAAGATCTTTGTTTTTATGTCGTTAGGTTATCGAGACCTCTACTTATGTCGTACACTCAACCCCTCCATACTATAGACTGTAGTACCAGTCCCTTCGGACCGTCTTTTTGTCACCTAGTTCCGTCCAGTTCTCAACCCACCGTCATGAACTCTGTCGCAGGTTCCGTCCCCCGTATCGTCTTCAGGACTCTTCAGGGGCAGGAGAGAGGAGCCATGGGAACCCTCTAATCAAAACCCTTGGGACGTTGACGTCTATGGTTTTAGGTACCCACGAGTTCACGTAATATATTTTACAACATCAGAAAGGTACATTGAATTCCCCTAGGAGGGTGTACGAAATTTATTAGAGGTGTAAGGAATATTGTGGATTATGTTACAACTATGGTACATTTATCAAAGTTCATGTCACATTTACGAGAGAGATATATATTTATATACGTATATATCAACGGTCGTACTCCGTCCAAGTACAAAACGATAATCTTGAAAGACCTTAAAAAAATTTTTTATAAAAACTAGGTCAATATCTCATACCACGGAAGTCCCGAGTCTCTCACCTCCCTCACTCTCCATGGGAGTCCCCTATCGACCCCCGAGAAAATCTGTAAAATATAACCAGTCGTAAAGACTCACTCTAACATCTAGATATTCGTTTTACCACGGATAGTCGAGAGGACGTCTCAAATTGTCCTCGTCACTACGGTGGTACCCCTCTGTTCCGTTTTCACCGTCGACCTCTTCCTTCAATTTTTGCCGGCACAGTGAATTGACTCAAACTCTACAAAGGAATACAGTTTATCAATAAAGTTACAAGGTCGGTTACTAATTTATTCATGATTAAAACAGAAAACTTTCTTTATATTAGTAAGTGGTGAATAGACGTCTCTTATTCAAAGTTCTCGGGGTCCCCTGTAGACATTGGAGTGTATCATAGTTTGGGATATATGTATTACCAAGAAGATATGTTTGTATGAACACTACGTCAAATAAAATATTTTCATGTCACTCTCTAACCGTTGACTGATTATTATTGTCCTTTCACTTTCACTTCAACGAGTCAGTACAGGTTGAGACACGTTGTGGTACTTGACATCGAATGATGTGAGGAGACAGGTACCCTAAAGGGTCCGTTCTTAAGACCTCACCCATCGGTAAAAGAAGAGGTCTCCTGGAAGGACCGGGTCCCTGACTTGGGCCCAGAGGGCTTAACATCCGTCTATGAAATGGTAGACTCGGTGGTCCCTTCCACATTATTATTGTATCTTGTTAATAATTTTATATGAAAATATTTTCAAAACACTTACACCAACGATACATTTTATATAATGACATGATTAAATCACTAAAAAAAAAAGTGGGATTGATTCGTGAATGATGTGACACACCGGTATGGAAAACGTGAATCTCCAAACTCTCGTTTTGATTGGGTCTAAAGAAAAGAGAAGAAGTGTAAGTGGTGTCTATGACCGTTTGAGTCGTATGTTATAAAAAGAGAAATATAGTTTGACTCTTGAAGCTAGAAAGGTGAATTTCCATCGTGAATTACCTAAGAGAGACCGTATAGATTTACCTGTCGTAGTGAGGTGAATACCAAACCCCGGTAATAACTCATTTTATTCCCACTTGACCAGTGTTCGGGACACTGTAGAGTTGTCAGTAACACTATTGGCTCACTGTTTACCCACCCTACACGTCCTGATTCCTTGTAAAGTGTAAGACCCGTCCTCCTTCGTCCTACCACACTCTAGGGTTAGTGTGAGGAGTCTTACTGTACGTTAAATTTTGTATACTCAATACATAAAGACCTCAAAAGGTAAATTGTAAGAGTCACTTGTTGACTCGTAATCGACTTTGGCGTCTCTCACTGTGGACTCTAGTCTCCCGTACTGGACCAGACTACTAACGGAAATGCACCTTTTTTTGTGATCTTCCCCGGTGAACTTCGGTTTTCACTAACATTTTAGCTGGTAGTGAAGGGCACAGTCCTTTGCGTTCGTGGTGGTGTTGGGCTCTCTTTCTGACTTCCCAGGTTTAGGTCTCTATTCCTGTTACTGTTACGACTCCAGTAGAAACAACCTCACCTCGTACAGTTACTCCTACGACTTTGGGAGAAACAGTCTTACTAAAGTTCAAGTTTCGGTCAGTAAAGGTTGTAAAACTTGTCTTACTGGTACCTGATTAGAAGTTCTTCTTTCTTCCCGGTGCACTCAGGTCTATGGAGGACGTGAAACGTTGGACTTTTAGAATCCTGGGGTCGTAGTCTCGGTCGACGGCATAGTGGTCGAAGAGTCAGACATACCCCTCCTTCTCCGTCAAGATAATAAAGACTCGGAAGTAGATTTGGACTACCTTAGGGTACCCATGGACGGAGGTGCTACCGGGGAGGTCCACAGGGAGGATACTGGAACCTTCTAGAGGACTGGAGTGGTTCGGTACAAATACTACCCCGTAGAAAAAGTACCTGAGTACGGTTACTGGTCCGTACGAAGTCAGAATACCTAGGTCTGTCTGGTATATTAAACCTTCCCGACCTCTTTTACCTGAAAAACTGAGAACGTTCAGTCCCGTGCTGACAATTAGGGTACTTTCCTTTAAACTAGTACAATAAACTACTGAAAATGATACCTATCGTATGTTCTCTACCGTCGGTCTTGTCTTCTGAGTGTGTCGGAAATTTTCGGAGTCACCGAATTCACAAGATTTTATCCAGTTCAAATACTGGGTGGACTCCTTGGTAGACCTCGAACTCTCCGTCTTCCCACTGTCGACCCTTTAGGTGTGATGGACGGTCGTGACGGCGGCGGTCAAAGGGTGGGGCAAGGTCGACGTCACAGTGTAACTTTCACAGGTACGAAGGGCCCTCGGGAGGTGCCAGACACTATAGACACTTAACAGGAAGTTTTGTCTAGTCCAAGAGAATGTCGTATACTTCCTGTCAGTGTCTGGACCGTTTTACGGGATACACACGACACAAGAGTTAATGTCTAACAGTCGGAAACGGGTACATCTCCGAGTAAAATCTTACACCGTACCTTTGTACTTATTAAACGAAACGGACAAAACGGAGTTTTAAAAGTTTGACCACTGTAGGAAGTATTTGGTGAGAACCTCCGTGACCTTGTCCTCCCAGAAAGGTACAAGGTTCACGGCCGATATAATAAATTTGGACTTCCTTTTCTGTCTCGTGGTCTGGTTCTTATTAGTCAGTAAGTCTTTCGGTCTCGTTAACGTTTCCAACGGAAGACTTTGTCTCCAGTACTAGGCTTGAAGTCCAGTCGACCCTGACTCTCTCTGTCGTAGGTAGTAACACTCCTTGTGACTGAGGGTTCACGGGGGCTCTTTTTGATGTTTCTTTTAACTGACGTTTGTTTTTTATAAGGTCTGTACAACGTCATTCCCTAGACCGATTTTTTTTTTTTTTTTTCAAGATGGGTGGAGGTCTTTAAGCTTTTTCGGGATAACTCCAAGTCCGTCGACATGTATTTCTGGGACGGACCGAAAACAACAAGTCAACGAGTCAGACTAAGGGACACTGGGATACTCGAAGTCATACGGTCCGAAGGGACAGGTAGTGGTAGAGGACTTCGAACGAATTTGAGTGAGGTAACCCAACGACTACGGTAGGTTGTTAGAGTAGGAGACAGTGTGGAAGACAAGGAAGGAAGTTATAAAGGGTTATAGTCCCAAAGGAAAAAAAAAAAAAAAAAGTTACTCAACTGAAGACTTTTATAACCTGCGTTTTTATAACCTCGAAGTCATAGTCAAGAAGGTGATTTATAAGTCTCAACTAAAGGGAATCTTGACTAACCAACCTAGAGGATCCTCAGGTTCCCTGAGAGTTCTCAGAAGAGGTAAAAGGTCATGGCGTCAAACTTTTCTAGTTAAGAAGTCAAGAGTCGGAAGAAATACCACGTCGAGAAGGTAGATATAGACTGATGACCCTTTTGGTTTCGAAACTGAAATGCCTGTAAACAACTGTTTCTTTACAGAGGAAAATTATTTGACAGATCCAAACAGTGTTGAAAAGAAGGTTCCTCACTCGTAAAAAATTAAAGTACCGAGGTCATTGGTAAGTGTCAATAAAAACTCGGGTTCTTTTATTTCAGACCGAAATGACATTGACTCTAACATGAACGAAGTAGAGAGATGTTGGTTAATCGAAACTTTAGAGGTACAAGGAAGGACCGGTGAGAGACGAGGGTTTTCATTACTGAAGAAACTCGAGATCGTGATCCCTAAGTAAAAAGAAACAAAGTCTAAAATTTACTTATCTTAGTGTGTTATCTCAAAGACAAGGGGACTAGAACAAAAAGTAAATTTATTCACTATACGTAAGAATACCATACGTCGACACCTTGTAAGAAAAAGTAAGGACTCATCTTAAGGGAACCTACTTATCCGTATCAACAAAAAAAAAAAAATTAAATAAAAATAAAAAAGTTAAAAATAAAAATGAAATAAAATTTTATAACGTAACCAAAACGGTATATAACTGTACTTAGGTGGTGCCCACATGTACGAAAGGGTTTGTACTTAGGGGGAGGATGGAGCGAGGGGTATTGTAGAGAGACCCAGTAGGGGAACGTGGTCGGGGTTCGTAGGACATAGGACGTAACCTATATCTGACCGCTGAGCTAAAATGTGCTATCATATGTACAAAGTTACGGTACGAGGGTTTAGTAGGGCGGGAGAGGGAGAGGGAGACTAAGGTTTTCAGGTAAGATGTGTAGACACAGAGAAAACGACAGAACGTATACCCGAGTAGTAACGGTAGAAAGATTTAAGGTATATACACACAATCATATGACATAACCACCAAAAAAAAAAAAAAAAAACCGAATGAAGTGAAACATATTAACCGAGGTCAAAGTAGGTCGAGTAATTTTGACTAAGTTTACATAATAAAAAATTACCGACTCATTATGAGGTCACACGTATACATGGTGTCGAAAGAATAGGTAAGTAGACGACTACCCGTAGATCCAACGAAGGTACAGGACCGATAATATTTGCCACGACGTTACTTGTAGCCCCATGTACACAAAGAACGTCAAGACCAAAGGAACCACACATACGGGTCGTCACCCTAACGACCCAGTATTCCGTCAAGATAAACATTAAAAAAAATTCTTTAGAGGTGTGACAAGAGGTATCACCGACATGATCAAACGTAAGGGTGGTTGTAACAACCTCTCAAGGGAAAAGAGGTGTGGGAAATGTCGTAAATAACGAACGTGGTTATGCAAGACAGAGCACACTTCACCATTGAGTAACACCAAAACTAAACGTAAAGAGATTATTACTCACTACAACTCGTAGAAAAGTACACAAACAATCGGTAGGTATACAGAAGAAACCTCTTTACAGATAAATCAAGAAACCGTGTAAAAAACTAACCCAGTAAGTAAAAAGACCTTAACTCAACGTATTTAACGAACATATTAAAACTCTAACCAACAAACAGTAAACGAATTAAACAATAATAAAAGGGGGTAAGTCTTCCGACAGAAAAGTGGAACGAATATAAAAGGAAACAGCACGTCTTCGAAAATTGAAATTAATCTAGGGTAAACAAACAAAAACGAAAATAAAGGTCTTAAGACCGTCCACCTAGTATCTCCTAAGACGACACTAAATACAGCCTCTCACAAAACGGATACAAGAGGAGATCCTCAAAATGTCAAAGACCAGAATGTAAATCTAGAAAATGGGTAGAACACAAATAAAAACACACGTCACAATCTTTCACTAGATCAAAGTAAGAAAAAAAAAACACGTATTTTGTAAAAAAAACAATAATAAATCTAAAAGGGGATCCAAATCTTCACTTTAAATACCCAATAGTCATCCTCGTGAAAATTGACGGATTACATACAATCCTTAACCGAAAGGTTTCTCAACATGGTTAAATATAAGGGTGAACGTGTGAATACGTGTACTAAGAAGAGGTAGAGTCACTGTTCTCCCCATTAACTCTTATGGCAATCGATCACCCCAATAAAAGGAGAGTTTTTAATAAATGATATTAACTATACTACGAAAGGAAGTGAGAAAGGAGAAACAAATCGCAATGGTAGTCGAACTTTATTTTTTCTTTGACCTCTGGAATCGATACTTCCTCGCTTAAGTCTCTAAATTCCATTCCTCAAGGTATTGATAAAATGAAGTATTATAATAAAGTACTAAAACTTCCAGTCACCATGATAATAACTTCGAGAAACCCCAGTGAAATAAAACCCCATTAAGTATTGACTGTAGTTTACCAAGGTGGTATGAACTTAGAACCGGTGACAATAAAACCTTCCAGTATTGTTTTATACACACACCTAAATAGAGACCCGAAAGATAAAACAAGGTAACTAGATATACAGACAGAAACACGGTCATGGTATGACGAAACTACTGACACCGAAACATCATCTCGGACTTCAGTCCGTTCAACTAAGGAGGTCAAGGTAAGAAGAAAGAGTTCTAACGAAACCGATAAGCTCCAAAAAACATAAAGGTATGTTTAGAACTTTAATAAACAAGATCAAGACACTTTTTACA
>SJYO01032163.1:0-10000 GCA_006410555.1 Capra ibex
CATTCGACGACCGAAAGTCCTACTCATCTCTTTATTTATTCTTTCATACACAGTTAAGTATAAAATACTTTACAAAAATGATACTTTCCGATATATTCATATCATTAAAAGGAGAATAGCTCTGAGGGGGGAGTAAGATCACAAGGTCTCATTTAGGGTGAATCAATAAAAATTTTACAACAGTCTAAGACTCCTACAGGGACCACCAAGTGTTAGGGTTACATGCCCGGGGTCTAAGTAATACCACTCCCTTTATATAGAGTGTATAGTGTTAATTCTCAAGTTGACGTCATTGATTTCTAGGATGTACGACGTAAATTTTTTATACAGTGTATACAGTGTTACTTCTAACTTCTAGGTACACGACCACACCGGTTTATCTATTTATGTATAAATTTTATTAAAAAATTTACAGTCTAAGACAAAAGTAATTATGAAATAATTCTAAAAACATAACTATAAGTATGTACTCTAAGTAGATATCGAAAGACAAACTATTTTGGAAACAGTTGAAACACCGAGTTTCAATGTAAATGAAGAATCTTAAAATTCCAAATGGAATAAAAGGATATAAGACCTTATTAAATTCATTTTAACCCTAAGAGTCCTTAGTTCACGGGTACTAACGACTCCCAAAGTACCTTAAGAGGACACTTTGGTACACTCTCGACTACGACAGAACGCTCCTCGAAAAGGTGATGAAAGAGATAAGAAGGAAGGTACTTAGGACAAGATGAAGTCACAATATAGAGACAACACAAAAAGTCAACGATTCAACACAGGTTAAGAAACACTGGAGCACTTGACGTCAGAAGGTCCGAAGGAACAGGAAGTGATAGAGGGTCTCAAATAAGTTTGAGTACAGGTGACTCGACCACTACGGTGGTTGGTAGAGTAGGAGACAGTGGTGGAAGAACGGGAGTTAAAAAGGGTCGTAGTCCCAGAAAAGGTCACTCAACCGAGAAGTGTTTTCCTACAGGTTGTATGATCTCGTTGTCGAAGTCGTAGTCACCGGTTTCATAACCTCGAAGTCGAAGTCATAATCAGGAAGGTCACTTATAAGTCTCAACTAAAGGAAATCTTAACTGACCAATCTCGAGGAACAACCGGTTCCCTGAGAGTTCTCAGAAGCGGTAGTGGTGTCAAGCTTTCGTAGTCAAGAAGTCACGAGTCGGAATAAATACCAGGTCGAGAATGTAGGTATGTACTGATGACCTTTTTGGTATCGAAACTGATATATCTGAAAACAACCGTTCCACTACAGAGACGAAAAAATTATACGACAGATCCACACAGTATCGAAAAGAAAGTTCCTCGTTTACAGAAAATTAAAACACTGAAGTCAGTTATAGGTGTCACTAAAACCTCGGGTGGTTTTATTTTAGACCGTGACAAAGGTGAAAAATGGGTAGATAAACGGTACTTCACTATCCTCAACCTACGGTACTAGAAACAAAAATCTTATGACTCAAAATTTGGTCAAAAAGGTGAGAGGAGAAAGTGGGAGTAGTTCTTCGAGAAATCAAATAGAAGTGAAAGACAGTAATTTCACCGTAGTAGACGTATAGACTCCAACAACTACAAAGAGAGTCGTTAGAACTAAGGTCGAACACTAAGTCCGTCGGGTCGTAAAGTGTACTACCTGAGATGTGTCTTCAATTTATTTATCTCACAGTTACATGTCGGAACTCTATGAGGAAAGGGTCAAAACTTGGTCAGGTAACAAGGTACACACTAAGATTAACAACGGAGAACTGGTCAATCTTGGTCTTTGCACATTCTACC
Organism: Capra ibex; assembly: GCA_006410555.1. Taxonomy (NCBI): domain Eukaryota; kingdom Metazoa; phylum Chordata; class Mammalia; order Artiodactyla; family Bovidae; genus Capra; species Capra ibex. Next base: position 1,786 of record SJYO01032163.1, read on the forward strand.
GGAACATAAGGATAGAGAAATTCTCAAAAGGTCAAACAACACTAGGTGTAAGTTTCCGAAATGAGATCAGTTACTTCGTCGTCATCTACAAAAAAGACCTTAAGAGAACGAAAAAGATACTAGGTCGTAACAACCGTTAAACTAGGGACCAAAGAGACGGAAAAGATTTAGGTCGAACATGTAGACCTTCAAGAAGGAAGTACATGATAACTTCGGATCGAACTTCCTAAAACTCGTAATAGAACGATCGTACACTTTACCCGTGTTAACATTCATCAAACTTGTAAGAAACCGTAACGGAAAGAAACTCTGACCCTACTTTTGAAAAAGGTGAGGACACCGATCACGACTCAAAGGTTTTTAACGACCGTATAACTCGTGTCCTGAAATTGTCGTAGTATAAAATCTTAAAATTTATCGAGTCGACTTTAAGGTAGTGGAGGTGATCAAGACAAGTATCATTAAGAAGGATTCCGGGTGAACTCAAGTGTGAGGTCCTACAGACCGAGATCCACTGACTGGGGGACACTAATAGACCCAGTAATTCTGGAAAATACATATCAAGAAGACACATAAGAACAGTGAAAAAGAATTAGAGAAGACGAGACAATCTAGGAACGGTAAAGAAGGGAAATAAAAAGGGCAGAAACGTACTTTATAAGGGAACACTCACCTTCAGTAAGTCAGTACAGGTTGAGAAACCTGAATGAATGACATTCAGGTGACATCGGGTGGTCCGAGGAGACGAATATCTTAAGAGGTCCGTTCTTATGATCTCACCCATCGGTAAAGGAAAAGGTCCCTTAGAAGGACTGGGTCCCTAGTTTAGGACCAGAGGACTTAACGTCTGTCCAAGAAATAACAGACTCCGTGGTCCCTTCGGGTCAATAGAACTTCTCTAGAGATCAGAAAGGGTAAGATAACAAAAGGAGATAAAGAAACGTAACAAGTGAATTCTTCCGAAAGAAGAGAGAGGAACAATAAGAGACCTTGAGACGTAAGTCAACCCATATATAAAGGGAAAGAGGAAACGGAAAACCGAGAGATGAAAAGAATAGATAAACATTCCGGAGGAGTCTGTTGGTGAAACGGAATAATGTAAAGAAAAAGGACCCCTACCAAAACCAATGTGGAGTACATGTCACAATGTTTGTAGACAGGTATCAAGAAGTCCGTGAGACCCATGGCTTAGATTAGGGAACTTAGATAAGTAGTGGAGGTGACATATTAGTGTTCCCTAAATTAAATACAGTTTGGACTTACCAGATCACCAAAAGGGATGAAAGAAGTCAAATACGGACTTAAAACGTTATTCCTCGAAGTCTAGAATAAAAAGGACTGATATATCTCGAAGAGGTAGAAAACGATATTTCTTATATTAGTTAGACTAAAGTCATAACTGGTAGACCACTCCCCGTTATAACTATTCGAGATAAATGGGTGTTATCTACATACATTAAATTTTAAAGTTGTTATCGTCTAGACAAAAGAGTCAGTGATGTCTTAATAACAGAGTTGATACATCGGGTTACCTCTTCCGTTACCGTGGGGTGAGGTCATGAGAACGGACCTTTTTAGGGTACCTGCCTCCTCGGACCATCCGACGTCAGGTACCTCAGCGATCCTCAGCCTGTGCTGATTTGCTGAAGTGAAAGTGAAAAGTAAGAGTATGTAACCTCTTCCTTTACCGTTGGGTAAGGTCACGAGAACGGACCTCTTAGGGTCCCTGTCCCCTCGGACCACCCGACGGCGGATACCCCAGTGTGTCTTATCCTGTGTTGACTTCACTGAATCGTCGTCGTCGTACATCGGACTACTGGTAGTTTGGGTGAAGTTTGTAAAATACAATGTTATTTAGTATTCCGTGGGTAATAACGAAGATTTATAATCTCATGAAAATGTTATTCTTGTAGTTTAAATAGAAGGAAGTACGTTGAACTGTTTATTTTGATCCAATCGAGATACACCGTACACGTTTAAAGTCCTGTCAAAAGTGTGCAGAGTGGTACACCAACAAAAAGAAGGTATAACTCTCAGAGGTACACCCTGATAACACAGAGGAGGTAAGTACGAAAGAAAGACAAACTCAGACCCAACAATCACGAAAAATTACTCGTAAGAAAGTATCCTATCCTACGATTGATGACGGGGGTCCTAAGGAGTTTAAGTTAAAAATTTGGACCTCAAAAAGTTTTTGTTTTACATATATAATAAAACAATTTACCTTTTTTTTAATACCATTTTTTTTCAAAATTTGCACGTTTACGATGAAGTAGTGTCGTTGTGTTCTCTCCGTAAATCACCCTTAATCTTATTATTTATTTTCTATAGTTTCTTCCTTAGGAGACACTTTTATGCAGTGGACCGAATCTTCTGAACCTTACTAAATATATAAGTCATCTCATTCTTTAGTCCCAACCCTTACCAAAGTTGGATTAGATTTGTGAAAAAAAGAAAAGAAACATGATATCGACTGATCGGATGTGAGGTGTCGGAGACTACACCTGTACCGACGACGGGTCCTGTAGTCAGACTCCTAGCACGACCAGCCCTGCTGGCCTTCACCCTTTTCACGTTGACGTTTGTGGTAGGAGCCCCTTTTTCATAAGCTGAGGTCCTGACGATACGTTCGACAATGGTTTTGAACAGTCTTTCGTAGGGCCTTTACCTTCCCCTCTCTGGAAGAGCAACAACTGTGCGGTCCCAAGAAACTGTGGCCCTTCTCAGACTCGTGGTGGACGTCCCTTTAGTCGGCTACACAGGAGCGGAGGACAGGGCCCGGAGTACGGTAGCAGAACCAGTACTCCGACCCGGTGATGTGTGTCCTTTTCGTCGTTTGACACCTCAACCAGTTCTGAAACAAACCCCTTCGTCGGTACTTCATATACTAGTAGAACAAGTGAGTGTTTCTCACCGACCCCCTGGTCTCGGACTCGCTGAAAAACTTCCTACGTCTACATTTGGATGTTTCGGAGGAGGTCCTCACACCTCTCGCAACGATACGGTAGTCATTAACGTCTTCGTGTCTCCTCCGACTCTTCCTTCGAGTCCACGTCCTCGACCACCTCGACTATCTGTTCTACCACGTCTTGTTGGTTCCCCGAATGAAAAGACTGGGGTAAATGTTTCCGTGTAAACTTTTGGACTCTTTCGACCTCCTTCAGAACTTTTCTCTACGACTAGTTGATTATTATCTTTAGGTTTTTCACCTTTTCCTCACACGAGTTCGTACGCTCTTCTAATAAGTCCTTTTTCTATTGTTTTAATTTAGTGATTTATACCTTATACTTCTTTTTGATTCTTTGTAAGTCTTCCTCCGAGTTCTGTTATATAAATCGGTACATATACCACTTTAATACTTCGAGGAAAGTTCTTATAAGTGAAACAAGTTCTTCATTGATAAAAAAGTGTCAAATGATACCAATCGTTTCGTAGAGAGGTCGAGTGAGGGATAACGAGAGGTACGGAGGGAGGGGAGGTTGTTTATGGTTGATGTTTTAACGAATCAAACTCGAGACCAAGTAACCTGTACCAAGTTTCTGAGTTTACTTTCCTTAATGTTCCGACTTTACGTAGAACGTAATTCGTAATCGTGATGGACACTTTGTACAATGTGTCCGGGGAAAACTTATAACACATTTATAGTCGTTTCGAAGGTCAAGAGGGGTCGTCGTAACAAGAGACCAAGTACTCTCTACTCTACTATTTACAAACAACAAAAATCGGTGATTCAAAACCCATTAAACAATGTGTCGTCATCTATTGATCATGTTCCGCATTACATACAAATACGCATATATGTTTTGTAAAGAAATTTATAACCGGTGAGACGAACGGTGACCCCTTTCCTTAAAGTCTAAGACCCTTAGTCCCCACCCTCCTTTGAATGAAAACTGATATCTGGGAAATTAGATAAAGTCATACATAAAATAGGTTGTTCACTTGTTTCTCTGTTTATTATTGTAAACATTATCGGAGTTTATTTGTTATTAAAGTTACCGGGTAAAGTTTTTGTCAACAGAATAAACAGAGACGAAAGGAAAAGATCCACGACCGAATTTCAAGAAGACGGGTATTTAAGTCTAGCGGGACACGGTCTTACAAGGTAAAGGGGGACGTCTAGGTGAGAGAAGGGAAAATCCAGGAAACCGGGACGGTCCTTGGTGTAGGACCCCACGTTACAAGAGACTGAGAGAGAGTCTGTGGTGGTCACTCCTCCGGTTGTCTCCTAGGTACCCTCGGTCTCTTAATCTACTCCTGTAAACAGAGGACCTAGGGAGAGACGGGTCAGGATAGACTGGTCGACAGTGGAGGTTGGTTTCCAGGTCGGTGTCCGTAACCCCCGAGAGCCTAGACTGGTCATTTCATGTGGACACATCCTCAGGACAGGACGGTTCGCACACCACACAGACTTCGTTTTGAGGGCTGACAAAGGTCTCTAGTATCGAACTGGACTCTTACTTAAAATTAAAAGTTTTTACGGGTCAGTTCACTAAGTCCATTTACCATTTCGACATTCTCCATCGGTATTTTACTTTTCTGATTAAGAGAAAATCCTAGGGATTGAGATTTCAGTTACAAAGACCTTTTCAAAGTTTACACAACACTCTTCACCTTTCTCCCAATCTTGAGTCCGATATCGAGTTGCCCCTGTTCAAACTTCCTACCATTATTAAACTGTTTTTGTTTTCTTTCGAAACAAAATTTTTTCATTAACAACGTTTACGTACGTATTAGAGATCATACAAAGAATTGTGTTACCAGAACAAATGGTAATCAAACAGATCTAAAGATCTTTTTGAAATTTCTTAGTCTATAAATTTCCTATGTTAAACCCTTTATAGTTCTTTCATAAAGAAGGGTATGTTAATTATTACGGTAACGAAAGAAACGATGGACTTTAAGATATCGAACAAATAAATAGAAAAAATAATAGTAGATAAGTAAATATAAAAGTCTAAATAACGGTAGTTTTAAATACCGTGTCTTAAGAGAAATTTTTACAAAATTAGAGGAACTTATATATCGACGTTAGGAAAAATATTACGAATCATAAAAATAACACAAGTGACAGGAAACATAAAGTTAGTTATAATCGTCTTGAAACAGTCAGGAAGGTTTCTTAATTGAAATCAAAAGTTTAAAACTATACGAATAAACACGACAGAATATAAAGTAATTAAAGACAAGGAAAGAAATAATATAGGAAAGAAGACTCAAGTAACCAAAATGAGACGAGAAGAAAAAATAACGGAAGAATATAACTTCTAATACTTAAAAGTAGATTTATGACGACAACAAGTCAACGGTTGAGTACAGGTTGAGAAGCTCTGAGGTACCTGTCGTCGTGGAGTCCGAAGGGACAGGGAGTGGTAGTGGGTATCGAACGGGTTCAAGTGTAGGTACCGCAGTCCCTACGGTAGGTTTGTAGAGTAGGAGACAACGGGAGAAGAGGACGGAGTCAGAAAGGATCGTAATCCCAGAAAAGGTTACTCAACCGAGAAGTGTGGTCCACCGGTTTAATAACTCGAAGTCGAAGTCGTAGTCAGGAAGGTTGCTCATAAGTCTTAACTAAAGGAAATCCTAACTGACCAAACTAAAAGAACGAAAGGTTTCCTGAGAGTTCTCAGAAGAGGTTGTGGTGTCAAGTTTTCATAGTTAATAAACCGTGAGACGGAAGAAATACCAGGTTGAGAGTATCGACATGCACTGATGACCTTTCTGGTATCGGAATTGATATGTCTAGGAACAGTCGTTTCTCTATAGAAACGAAAGATTGTGTGACAGACATCGAATCAGGTTTTCAAAATAGAGCAACAATAAGTCAAGAGGTACATCAAAGTAAGTAATTCTCTTAATCTTTGACGAGACTAAAGATTATTTTGTACTTAAGGGAGATGAGGTAAAAGTGAATGTAGAAATTTTAAAGTCATTCTTCAGATAGTTGCTAGTCCTTTATATTTCCATCAAATTCCTGTATGTGTCCCCTACTTCCCCCCGTCCGTGTCTTACCCCACCCTCGGGACCAAATCGGTGTGTGCCGTGACTGAACTTGGAGTGTGGACAAGATTGACCCACCAGAAGGAAGTCGGAAGGGATGTCCCGGTCCCGTCCCACTACACGTCTCTTCGTCTTTTCCGACCACCCCACCCTAAGTTCAGAGTCTAAGAGTCTTGGGAGTCGTCCCGGGATGGGGGACTTCTTGATAGTCGACGGAAAAGTGGAGCGGTCAGGGGTATTGTGTCCGGCCGAAGGACGACGGAGGGGATCGGGGACTGAAGACAAAGTACGTAAGACCCAGGGTGTGTTTAGCGACGAAACAAAATGGGAGATACCGGACACGACTCTGAGATAGGAGCTGATCCGACTCTAGAGGAGAATATTTGTGGTGACGGGTCTCGACTGGTGTATCTTCCACACGTCACTTATGACCACACTTCCTTACACTAATTTACCTTGTTTTACCTTTCTCCCTTGCCACCTTACCTGTCTCGGACAGGTCAGGTACTCGTCTCCACCCTGAAAGGTAGCTGAGGACGTCCCTTGGGGAACGAGTACTCCTGAAAACACGCCTGTGGTACGGGAGGTACAGGGAATACTCTATATTTGAACGACTGTTTATCATCGGTACCCGTTTTTTTTACACACTTTACGAGCAGAACACACACCAGGACAAGAAACCCGACGGGGGTGACGTGGGTGTGGGGTAGGGAGGAATGTCAGATTGGTCCTGGGGAAGGGACTGTCTGTAGGGGGTCCGGAGGAGAGGAGAGTGACGAAGTCCAGGGGTCCCGAAAAACTCGACTCCAAACTCACTACGTAATTCCAGGGAAGAACAGGAGTCGTAGGTCCAAAAAGACCGGTTTCGGAGTCCTGGAGGACTGGTCCGAGGGAGACAGAAGGTCTCGGTCTAGTAGATCTTCCCGATGGACTCCACACGGTTCTTCTGTGGTCGTTACCAAAGGTGCGGGAGAGAGAAACCCTTGGTTCTGTGGTTTTCCCTCGAACACTCGAGACCCAAAGGTCCCCACTTCTAACCCTCTACTCCGTAACGGGAGTCTTTATCTTAGAGTGTCTCCTCCTACATTTCTATTCGGTCTACAAGATCTTTCAAGAGGATACCACAAAAGACCAGTGTCCGGCTCTATACCCTCAAGAGTAGTGTCTGGGTATGTTACGTAAAATGTCACAGGTCCCGAGGTACCAGTTACCATAAGACAAAGGATTTTAAAGTAGTTTGAACCTAATGAAAGAGACCTGAAACCCTAGGTGTTTCGTGGTACAACGTCTTCTACTAGTACTACCGTTACTGATAGTAGTAGAAATAGTAAAAGGATGAACAGGAAGAGGTACTTCGTCAAATATAAAAACTTTTACGAGAATAAAAGTAATAAAATTCAAAGAAGATGTTAGGGACACTATACCAGGTTAATCTATAATGCTAAGGACAATTGTATAATCCTTGTACTTAAGTTTACGATATAATTCCATTGTGTCAATCAATACCTCAACTGTAGATTAGGTCCGAAGATAAAAAGTATACAAGAGGAAGTTGGTCAGTCAAGTCAGCGAGTCAACACAGGTTAAGAAACGATGGGGTACCGGCGTCGTGCGGTCCGAAGGGACAGGTAGTGGTTGAGGGACTCGAACTAGTTTGAGGACAGGTAGCTCAGTCACTACGGTAGGTTGATATAGTAGGAGACAGCGGGGGAAGAGGAGGACGGAAGTAAGAAAGGGTCGTAGTCCCAGAAAAGATTCCTCAGTTGAGAAGTGTACTCCACCGGTTTCATAACCTCAAAGTCGAATTCGTAGTCAGGAAGGTTACATATAAATCCTGACCAAAGGAAATCCCACCTGACCAAACTAGAGGAATGTCAGGTTTTCTGAGAGTTCTCAGAAGAGGTTGTGGTGTCAAGTTTTCGTAGTTAAGAAACCACGAGTCAAAAGAAATACCAGGTTAAGAGTGTAGGTATGCACTAATGGTCTTTTTGTTATCGATACTGATCTACCTGGAAACAGCCGTTTCATCACAGAGACGAAAAATTATACGACAGATCCAACCAGTATCGAAAAGAAGGTTCCTCGTTCGCAGAAAATTAAAGTACCGACGTCGGTACTATCACCACTAAAACCTTGGGTTCTTCTCTTTCAGACAGTGACAAAGGTAACAAAAGGGTAGATAAACGGTACTTCACTACCCTGGTCTACGGTACTA
>SJYO01032174.1:0-17080 GCA_006410555.1 Capra ibex
GTCCGTAAGACTGTCTTCATTCCACCATAGAGTAATATCAAAGGTAAAAGTAAAGAGATTATAATTAAAAATAAAGACTATCAAGTAACAATCACATGTCTTAACGTTACTTAAAGACATGTAATTAAAACACAGGATATTGATGACTTAAGTAAATAATTAAGATCATATAAAATACCATAAAAATCCTGAAAGATATATACTATAGTACAGTAGATATTTCTCACTGTCAAAAAGAAGAAGGAAAGACTAAACCTAAGAAAAATAAATAAATGAATAACAAATCAATGATTCTGATGGTTACGTTACAACTCATTTTCACCGTTCTCACCCGTAGGAACGAAGTAAAGACTACAATCTCCTTTACGAAAGCGGAAAAATGGGAACTCATACAATTGACGCCCAAAAAGTATATACTGTAAATAATATAACTCCATACACGGGAGATATGAGTGAAGCAACTCAAAGAAAAATAGTAGTTACCTACAATTCAAAACAATTTACGAAACAAGACGTAGAATCAGAAGTTAACAGTTTCACCACATAGTGTAGTTAAATAAACGTCTATAACTTGGTAGGAACATAAGGACCCTATTTATGGTGAACTAGTATTATACACTAGGAAAATTTTATAACAACTTAAACCAAACACTTATAAAACAACTTCTAAAAATGTAGATACAAATATTTGCTATAACCTGATATTAAAGGAAAAAGAATCATAGAAATGTCATATGGAATTTAAGTACCACCCCCCCCGTTAACGTGGGAATATGTTATAATCAAACCCACTTCTTTAACTAAAATCCATTAGATTTCTTCTTGAACGGAGTGACGTTGAAGTTGACCTTCTGGAAACATAAAAGAAGGAGGGGTGACGTAGATGTCTTAAACTCGACTAAGATGTAAGTTATAATCTATAGTGCCTTAAACGATTTAAGAGGGTTTAAACCTTATTAGTATACTTAGGGAAGAGAGGTCAAAAACTTATTGTTAAATTGACCTCTTTGTCAATTCGGTCAGAGAGTAGATGGGTAGGGGTAGACGGAAAGACATTCTCTTTTTCTCACGACGTACACAATCTTAATGTAAACCTCTTAGACTGTCTGTGAAAATCAACGGTCAGGTTATAGGTAAAAGAGGAAAGGAAAACGGTTGTTTTGGAAGTAAAAATAGTTTCGTTACACTAGTTTCAGAACTTATTACCTTATTCCGGAAGGAGGTTTCTATAGGTACAGTATTAGGTACCTTGAACACTTATAATGGAATTTATCATTTACCCTTAATTTCAATGTCTATCTTATTTCCAACGATTAGTAGATTACAGTTCTATCCCTGCGACGAGACCTAAATAGACCCATCCAGGTTAAATAAAATAAAATAAAAAAATTTCATCTTTTCCTCTCGTCTCTTCCATAAAACTCATTGCGTCACATTCTTCCTGAGTTGGGTGGTTACGACCGAAACTGTCTCTGGTATTCGTCTCCCTACACTCATATAATATTCGACCTTTTCATCTCCTTTGTATAAAAAGGTATTTCGTATTCTTTACGTCGGTACAGGTATGAAACTAAAATCGAGTCACTCTTATTACAAGTCTGAGACTGGATGTCTTAGAATTCTATTATTTAATCACTCACAATACTTGGTTGATTCAAGGACCACTAAATAATATCACCGGTATCCTTTGATTCTACCTTGGACTATCTACTCGATTGAAAATGTTTATAACTCAAAAGTTACGAAAACGTCATCCGTCTACTGGTGTACTTTTTCAGTCCTTCTACAGAATTGATGTCTACGTCTTAATTCTCAATGATGTCTACTATTAATCTTGTTACCCTCGTTTAATTTAACGAATACCCCTTACTTATTCAAATCTTCTTCTTTCCTGAATTGAGGTTATCAATCACTTAACTTATCTTCTTCGGTCACTCCTCCGACTCTTCCTCGTCTCTATCCGTACTATTTTACTCTCGTTCGGAGTGTTTTGGTTTCCTTCTCTCACAAAGTTCCTCCCAGTAACCATTAGTTCCGACTACCAATCTGATCATTTTATTTCTGATATTTAATATATAATCTAAAACACTGTCTCCATTAACCAATATGATCATTCTCGTAAAACCCACTTTATCATCCACATGATCCATAACTTCGATTTAACTACACTTGACTCCCTACTCGTTCCTCTCTCTTTACTTCCGTCCCTCATTAACTGTTGAGTAAGGTCTTTGAACTGTTACTTCCTTTATTGTCTCTTCAACGTCCCCTTTTACAACAATTCCCTCACACAAATTCATCCGGGAGGGTCTTCGTTCGTAGTTCTACCCTAATCTGACACGTTCCAAAACAAAATAAAACAAAACAAAAAATTTAATCTCCTTTGTAAACAACTCTCTTTTGCTCCTCTTTATACCTATTCCGACTTTTTCATACTAGGACTCACTTCCTCTCTCCCTTCCTATCAACCCTCTTTTACAAAACCTGACGACACTTCAGATTCCTTCAAAGTTGTTTCTGTAATCCCTCACGAGTTCGGTTTCAGTCAGTAGTATCATCAGGGTACTGAAAGTCTTTACTTGAGTGTAATCGTAAGAAGAAACAGAGACCGTATTCGACCTCAGCGTACCCCCTTCGTATCAGAGGTCCGTTTTACATCCTTACCTAAAGTCTTGTATCATTATACCTGGGAACCAATCTCTAGATACTCTGTGTAAAAAGTGCCTAAAGTGTCTACCCAAAAATACCGAAAATTTTTTTCAAAGTACATATAAATTAGAGTAATCTACCTCGGTCCCCTCTCCCTCTCTCTCTCTCTCTCTCTCTCTCTCTCTCTCTCTCTCTCTCTCTGACTTCTATGGGTCCTATTTTCCTTCTATTAACTACGTCGTTCCAGGTTCATTTCCGACCCCTCCTATCCTAGACAGTCTCTTTTTAAATAACGGGAATCTACTCTAAACTCTACGAAACTTTCTTCTCCCACCTACATCCTCTTAAACAACCAAACCCTCAAGATTAGAGTACCAAAGATAAATAAGAAATTTAATGTTGTAACAATTAGTCGATATGGGGTTATGTTTTTTTTTTTCAAATTTCAAACCTTTTTTGTAATGTCCAACTCCAGTAAAGGACTCTTACCCTCATACTCACACTCTCACCCAGTCTCAAGTTCCTTTCCGTATTTTATTAGTGACACCCCTCAACCTCTCACTGGATAGAACACAAGTTTACCGACCTGTCACAATTACACGGGTCAACTCAGACCAGTACTTTGGTCACCGTAATTAGACGGGGATAGGAGGGTCGAAACGACCTCGTCGGCACTTCTCTATGGGGTACGGGTTCCATTCTCTTTGGGTTCATTTTACCATCCACAACGTTCTGCCGTAGTTTCCCGTCTGTGTGACTTTGGTATGAGTGTCTTATCCTGGTGTCGGAACAGATTGAGTTAATTTGATTCGGTACGGGAGTCCCGTTGGGTTCTGCCCCCGCAGTACCACCTCTCCAGACTGTCTTACACCAGGTGACCTCTTCCCTTACCGTTTGGTGAAGTCATAAGAACGGAACTCTTGGGGTACTTGTCATACTTTTCCGTTTTACTATCCTATTACTTTCTCCTTGAGGGGTCCAGACATTCACGGGTTATACGATGACCTCCAGTCACCTCTTTATTTAGATCTTTCTTACTTCCCTACCTCGGTTTCCTTTTTGTTATGGGTCGACACCTACACTGACCACTATCTTTGTTAAATTTCTACGACATTTCTCGTTATAACGTATCCTTGGACCTTACAGTCCAGATACTTAGTTCCGTTTAACCTTCACCAGTTTGTTCTCTACCGTTCTCACTTGCAGCCGTAAGATCCTTAGTCGCTTGATTTTACCTGACCTTACCCACTTAAATTGAGTCTACTGGTAATATAGATGATGACACCCATCCTTAGGGAGTCTTCTTTACCTCATCGGTAGTACCAGTTGTTTTCTCAGACTTTACGTCATGAACCTACGTTAGAGTTTTTGCTGTCTTACTAGAGACAAGCAAAGTCTCCGTTTGGTAAGTTATAGTGTCAATAGGTTCAGATACGGGGTTGGTCATTGTGACTTCTTCGACTTCAACTTACCAAGATACTTCTGGATGTTCTGGAAAATCTTGATTGTGGGTTTTTTCTACAGGAAAAGTAAGATCCCCTGACCTTGCGTTTTCATCCTTCAGTTCTTTGTGGACCTCATTGTCCGTTTAAACCGGAACCTTACGCCTTACTTCGTCCCGTTTCTGATTATCTCAAAACGGTTCTCTTACGTGACCAGTATCGTTTGTGGGAGAAGGTTGTTGTGTTCTCTTCTGAGATGTGTACCTGTAGTGGTCTACCAGTTGTCACTTTAGTCTAACTAATATAAGAAACGTCGGTTTGTACCTCTTCGAGATATGTCAGTTGTTTTTGTTCTGATCCTCGTCTGACACCGAGTCTAGCAGTTGAGGAATAATGGTTTAAGTCTGACTTTAACTTCTTTCAGCCCTTTTGGTCATCTGGTAAGTCCATACTGGATTTAGTTTAGGGAATACTAATATGTCACCTTCACTCTTTATCTAAATTCCCGGAGCTAGACTATCTATCTCGCGGACTACTTGATACCTGCCTCCAAGCACTGTAACATGTCCTCTGTCCCTAGTTCTGGTAAGGGTACCTTTTCTTTACGTTTTTTTGTTTTACCGACAGACCCCTCCGGAATGTTTATCGACACTTTTCTTCTGTCCACTTTTCGGTTCCTCTTTTCCTTTCTATATTCGTAGACTTACGTCTCAAGGTTTCTCATCGTTCTTCTCTATTCTTTCGGAAGAAGTCACTAGTTACGTTTCTTTATCTCCTTTTCTTGTCTTACCCTTTCTGATCTCTAGAGAAGTTCTTTTAATCTCTATGGTTCCCTTGTAAAGTACGTTTCTACCCGAGCTATTTCCTGTCATTACCATACCAGAAGTGTCTTCGTCTTCTATAATTCTTCTCTACCGTTCTTATGTGTCTTCCTATGTTTTCCTATGTGTCTTCCCATGTTTTTCCTAGAAGTACTGGGCCTATTAGTGCTACCACACTAGTGAGTAGATCTCGGTCTGTAGAACCTTACACTTCAGTTCACCCGGAATCTTTCGTAGTAATACTTGTTTCGATCACCTCCACTACCTTAAGGTCACCTCGATAAAGTTTAGGACTTTCTACTACGACACTTTCAAGACGTGAGTTATACGGTCGTTTAAACCTTTTGAGTCGTCACCGGTGTCCTGACCTTTTCCAGTCAAAAATAAGGTTAGGGTTTCTTTCCGTTACGGTTTCTTACGAGTTTGATGACGTGTTAACGTGAGTAGAGTGTACGATCATTTCATTACGAGTTTTAAGAGGTTCGGTCCGAAGTCGTTATGAACTTGGCACTTGAAGGACTACAAGTTCGACCAATCTTTTCCGTCTCCTTGGTCTCTAGTTTAACGGTTGTAGACGACCTAGTACCTTTTTTGTTCTCTCAAGGTCTTTTTGTAGATAAAGACGAAAGAACTGATACGGTTTCGGAAACTGACACACCTAGTGTTATTTGACACCTTTTAAGACTTTCTCTACCCTTATGGCCTGGTGGACTGGACGGAGAACTCTTTAGACATACGTCCAGTCCTTCGTTTTCAATCTTAACCTGTACCTTGTGGTCTGACCAAGGTTTATCCTTTTCCTCATGCAGTTCCGACATATAACAGTGGGACGAATAAATTGAATATACGTCTCATGTAGTACTCTTTGCGACCTCACCTTCTTCGTGTTCGACCTTAGTTCTAACGACCCTCTTTATAGTTATTGGAGTCTATACGTCTACTATGGTGGGAATACCGTTTTTCAATACTCCTTGATTTTTCGGAGAACTACTTTCATTTTCTCCTCTCACTTTTTCAACCGAATTTCGAGTTGTAAGTCTTTTGCTTCTAGTACCGTAGACCAGGGTAGTGTGGTGTCCTTTATCTACCCCTTTGTCACCTTTACCACAGTCTGAAATAAAAAACCCGAGGTTTTAGTGACGTCTACCACTAACGTCGGTGCTTTAATTTTCTGCGAATGAGGAACCTTCTTTTCAATATTGGTTGAATCTATCATATAAGTTTTCGTCTCTGTAATGAAACGGCTGATTCCAGGTAGATCAGTTCCAATACCAAAAAGGTCATCAGTACATACCTACACTCTCAACCTGACACTTCTTTCGACTCGTGACTTCTTAACTACGAAAACTTCACACCACAACCTCTTCTGAGAACTCTTAGGGAACCTGACGTTCCTCTAGGTTGGTCAGGTAAGACTTCCTCTAGTCGGGACCCTAAAGAAACCTTCCTTACTGTGATTTCGACTTTGAGATCATGAAACCGGTGGAGTACGCTTCTCAACTGAGTAACCTTTTCAGAAACTACGACCCTCCCTACCTCCGTCCTCTTCTTCCCCTGCTGGCTCCTACTCTACCGACTTACCGTCGTGACTGAGCTACTTACGTTCAGACTCACTTGAGGCCCTCGACCACTACCTGTCCCTCCGGACCGTACGACGCTAAGTACCCCAGCGTTTCTCAGCCTGTGCTGACTCGCTGACTTGACTTGACTTGACTAGGAGGGTCGAGAAAGTAAGAGAATGGGGAGTGGGTCAGACAAGTAACCGGACAATTAGACAATTGTTGGATGAAGGTACTTACGACGGTTATAGAAAAGTTGGTATTAGTAAAGAGGAAGGGTAGACATTGTAGAGTGCTCGGAGGTCCAGGACAGTCAAATGAACAATTTTAAACGAAGTCTGAAGGAAAGGAGAGTCAGAAAAAGAAAGTGACGAGCTCACTAGCCTAAAGAGTAGAGACGGAAGATTGACCAACAAAACGGAGAGTAGAACAGAGTAAATTTAGGTAGAACGTGTATTGGTAGTCTCACTAGTTAGATTTGTAATTTAGACTAAAACTAATAAATTCCCGAAGGGAAAACCGAGTCGATCATTTCTTAAACGGACGTTACACCCTCTGGACCCAAGTTAGGGACCCAACCCTTCTAGGGGACCTCTTTGCCTTCCGATAGGTGAGGTCATAAGGCCGGATCTCTTAAAGTACTTGACATATCAAGTACCCCAACGTTTCTCAACCTATACTGACTCGTTGAAAGTCAGTACTAATAAAATTTAGGAAGTTACATAGGGGTATTGGTCATTTTAAATCAGATTTGAGGAATTGTTCCGTATACTTTCGGAGGTACTGTATTAAAAACCGATGGAGGGGTCGGAGTAGAGAATAGAATACGGGAAAGAGTGAAAATGTGTGGTCGTCATACACCTTCAAAGGACGTATGAGGTACAACCAAAAGTGAAGAGGTGAAAAACGAAAGGGAGACAGAATTTTTGAGAGGGTTCGAGTGAAATATTTCGATTGAGAGAGAGTGGAGAATACTCTCGAAACGGTAGTGAAAGAAAATGCCGAAAGAAGGAAGTGGTCATAATAGTGTGAAGAGGGATTACCAAATAACCAATTA
This sequence comes from Capra ibex, assembly GCA_006410555.1. Taxonomy (NCBI): domain Eukaryota; kingdom Metazoa; phylum Chordata; class Mammalia; order Artiodactyla; family Bovidae; genus Capra; species Capra ibex. The sequence goes on from SJYO01032174.1 coordinate 7,529, forward strand.
ACAAGAAACCCAAGGATGAAATAACATATGTAAAAAAAATAACAACATGACTAGTGTAACCTATTTTTATTCACCGAAAACAGAGACCGAAAAGATAATCAGACTCGAGGTCCCTGATAGAGTCTAAGTAGAAGCATAGAAACGTTGATTGGTCACGAACTGTGTGTTGACCACACTTTATTCACGGAAAATTTCTTTTCTCCCATCTGTAACTCTACCGGTTATTTGCGTATCTTTCTACGAGTTGTAGTGAGTAATAATCTTTTTAAGTTTAGTTTTGATGTTACTCCATAGTGAAGTGTGGTCAGTCTTACCGATAGTAGTTTTTTAGATGTTTGTCATTTACGACTTCTTCCACACCTCTTTTCCCTTGGGAGAACGCGAAAACTACCCTTACATTTAACTATGTCGTTGACATCTCTTATAATATCCCCAAGGAATCTTTTGATTTTTACCTTATGGTATACCGTGTCGTTAGGGGGATGACCCGTGTATGGGTTTCTTTTTGTATTAAGTGTTTCTATGTATGTCCTGAAGAGACAACCAGGTCACCAATTCTTAAACGGACGGTCACGTCCATTGTGTCCAAGATAGGGACCAGGTCCTTCTAAGTGTATAACCACCCTATTGATTCGGATAGTTGACGTCGATGACTTCCAGTACACGGATCTAGGGTACGAGGTGTTGTTCTCTTCGGATACGTTACTCTTTGGGGTGTGTGACGTCGATTTAACATCGGGACTGAACGGTTTTGATCTCTTTCGGGTGTACGTCGTTGCTTCCAGGTTATGTCAGTTTTTACTTTTATTTATGTATTAAAAAATTTTAATTTTTTTATATGTACGTGGGGATACAAGTAACATTGTAATAAATGTTATCGGTCCTGTACCTTCGTTGGATTTATAAGTAGTTGTCTCCTTACCTGTTTCTTCTACACCATGTATATATGTTACCTTATAATGAGTCGGTATTTTTTCTTACTTTAACCCAGTAAACATTTCTACATCTACCTGAATGTCTGACAGTATGTCTCACTTCATCCAGTCTTTCTCTTTTTGTTTATAGTATGTAATTGTGTACATACACCTTAGATCTCTTTTCTATAACTACTAGAATAAACGTTTTGTCTTTAGCTTTGTGTCTGTGTCTCTTGCTTACATACCTATGGTTCGTCCCTACCCCTCTCAACACGACCTAACCCTCTAACCCTAACTGTCCATATACGATGATACATATTGTATCTATTGATTATTCTTGAATGACATATCGTGTCCTTTGATGAGTTACGAGACACCACTGAATTTACCCTTCCTTTAGGTTTTTTCTCCCCGACATAATACTCATGTCGACTAAGTGAAACGACACGTCGTCTCTGATTGTGTTGTAACCTTTCGTTGATATTGTTCTCGAAGGGACCACCGAGTCATCATTTCTTATGTGAACGGTTGCGTCCTTTACACCCGACTAGGGACCCAGTCCTTCAACGGAACCTCTTCCTTTACCGTTGGTGAGGTCAAAAGAACGGACTTTTTAAGGTACCTGTCTCCTCAAGTCTCCCGATGTTAGGTACCCCAGCATTTATCAACCTATACTGACTTGTTGATTCGTTCTATGCGGTTGTTTTTAAGTATTTTTTATTTATTTCCTCCCTATTTCCTCTCTTCATCCTTATTACGTTCTTTCCTTTTACCATTCTTTCTTGGGTCTAGAACCTTAGTAAGGTGTTTCGGTGAGTCAATGTCTTTAACAAATCATTAAGAATCAAATTCTCTGATTAAATATTAGTTCGGTGTGTAAAGTTTCTTTTATGTAAAAATACACGACTACGAAACTACTTTAAGATATACAAATAGATCATTGATTTTATATAAGTTACAAGAGACGTCCGTTAAACGTCGGTTCGAAGACACGTAAAGTGACTCGTACAATATTTCTATGTACGGTATTTAGTCATTCGTTTACAATTCGATTTAAAACCTCTATTGTTCATAAAGGGTAGGGACCACTTAATTACTTCCACCATTGGCTTTTATTTTCAAAACGAGACACCAGTATCTCTCCCCACCCCCCTTCCTTTTCAATTTTTAAAATCTCTATTCTTAACTACCGTAATTTTCTCTTTCTTTCCATTTCCTATTAAATATCGTATCCTTTGAGTATGGGTATCGAAAGAATTTTATAAGGTTCATACGAAACTCCAACTTGTCTACTAAAATATATTAAAAAAAGACGTCCTTTGAATTATCAACCCAAAGTAGACGTACGTAGGATAGGATATTCCCTGAAGACCTAGGAGTCTCGAACCTACAGGTTAAATAACAGAGAGAGAAACTTACATCGAACTAAAACCTGGAGGACCCTACCTGTTTGAGACGTTCCTTCAATTTTTATAGTTTGTATTAATTTACTATGAATTATTTTAGAAATAAGATCAAATCTATATGAGTATATATTCTTTTAACCTGTACGTTATAGACTTAGTAAAATTCTTAAACAAATTAGTGGTAATATTTACAATTAATAAATTTTGTTGTGTGTGTTTTAAAAAATCGTTTGCTTAACAACCGACGGAAATTTATTGGTAATTTATGACATGAACATCATGTCAAAGGGATCTGTTCAAATCTATGTCACGTTAGGTCTTAGAGGTATCATTTCTTCTTAGATTATAATGTGCTCGTTTAAATGGATTCTTTTTGTCTGTGGAGAAAAAAAAAAAAGGACTTTAATATGTTTCAGGTGTGAGATTAGAACGTCCCCACTTACAATCATGATATATTGATGTTTAATGTAAACAACGAAAATACTTCATAGAGTGATAAGAAAACAACATATTAGTATAACTGTTTATAATTCGATGTAGTGATTACAAAGGTTTAGTATACAATAATAATTATATTGTTGTAACAAATATAGTATCATTGGGTCTGAAAACAGTCACGATATTGTAACAAAATACTATCCCCAGTATGACTTTGGAGTGAAAGAGACGTATTGTACAATGAAAAATTGTTAATTTTTAGAGATGAGTGTCTATGAGAAAAGATAACGTCTCTGGGACTCTTTGTACAAGTACTCGTAAATCTTTATGATAAAATTTTGTCTAGACTCTTTCCTTACTTACGACATCCGGAAATAAAACTCTCAAGAGATAAAAATAACCTTTTGTAATATGATTAGTGGAAAGGGTAAAAATTCTTTTACCAAGTTTCTATGTGTGTGTGTGTGTGTACAACTGATAGTGAGACATCGTCCGTAAGACGAACCGTGAGTTATGTTATTACTTATTCACTACCAACGAATAGACCTACTTAATTTTCTGTGTATATGATATCTGTCCGTCTATTTATAAATATTGTACTATGGAATCATATTCTTACTTCTGTCATTATCATGACAACCCTCTCGTCTCTTATCTCGTGATGGAGACGGATTTCTAAACCCTTTCCGAAGTACTTACACTATGGGTTTCATATATGATCCTACTGACCTTCAAAACGTCTGTATCTCGGTATTAACGAACCCTTGGTACATAAATCAATCAATTCAGCGAGTCAGCACAGACTAAGAAACGTTGGTGTACCTGACATCGGGTGGTCCGAGAAGGCAGGTACCCTAAACATAAACCTTTCGGTATTTAAACCATACCGACCTTGTATCTCACCTTCTGATTCTATTCGTTCTCTACCTCCATCTCTCAACCTCTCTACTCCTCCCGATTTGAGGAAGTATAATACGAATGAACTCCTTGAAACTGGATAAACATACTCCTAGTTCGTACCAGAAAATTCGATCTAATGTTATTCTAGTATAAACCAAAATTCTACTATTGAATCCGTCGTCACACTATCCATTTGGACTTTATCTCTGTCTCCACCGTTTCCTTAATCAACCGGTATTAAATCTTCTCCACCGACTCACCATTTCTTAGGTGGACGGTTCGTCCTCTACATTGAAACTAGGGACTCAGTCCTTCTAGGGGACCTCATAAGAACGGACCCTTTAGGGTACCTGTCTCCTCGGACCACCCGATGTCAGTTACCCTAGTGTTCTCAACCTGTATCACTAATTTAGTGGTGGTTGTTAAATCTTCTCTGTACGACTTCTGGACTTCATTCAGTCACTGTCCCTTACTCAACAGGGTCTTGACTTCCCCAAGGGCCTTACACCCGGAAAGTGAAAATTTTGGTTCTGACAGGGTTCGTTTAACACCACTCAACCAGTGGGATCTAAATTCCCTTTTTTCTTGTTGTGTGCTGAAATACGTACTAATCTGAATTTCCCTCGTCATTTCCTCTCTTTTCTTGAAGGAACACAAGTGTCTGAGGTCAGAATCGACTAACCCAGTCACCGTGGTAAGTGATATTATGTCTTATATCCTCCTCTCCTAATCCCACCTCACTTCTCTATTATATTATCCAGAAATTCCTCAGACGACCTTTATATTCACGTGTTTATATGATATTTCATAATCTTGGTGACCAGATCTAGATCTCTCTTAAAATACTCAACTTTAATCTAAACTTTAAATGGTCGTTCTACCTTGGTACTTTTTTGTCATGATAAATTCAACATCTGTCTCAACCTTCAAGGACGTCAAACGAGTCGAGTACAGGTAACTCAGTCACTACGGTAGGTTGGTAGAGTAGAAAACAACGGGAGAAGAGGAGAAAGGGAGTTAGAAAGGGTCGTAGTCCCAGAAAAGGTTACTCAGTCGAGAAACGTAGTTCACCGGTTTCATAATTGCAAAATATTGTTAATGTTGTGAACTTATATAGATACGTATACGAAACCTATATACGATATATTGTACCCGTTTCGACGAACAGAAGGGGTTCTATCGGAACGTGAGTGGTTTGAATTATCATCTTTTTTCAGTTCGTCCTGAATTCTTTGGACCTTAAAAGGACGAGACGGTTATTAATTTAGGACCTCTAGGGATAAGGAGAATCTTGTAATCCGAAGAATGACATTTTAATCTCCCAATCTGATCTACTGGACGTCCCATGAAAAAGTCGAGATCGAAAAAGACTATAGAACCACACGAGGACACCTGAAAGGACCACCGAGTCTACCATTTCGTAGACGGATGTTACGCCCTCTGGGTCCAAGTTAGAAACCCAGTCCTTCTAGAGGTCCTCTTCCTTTACCGTTGGGTGAGGTCATAAGAACGGACCTTTTAGGGTACCTACCTCCTCGGACCATCCCGATGTCAGGTGCCCCAGCGTTTCTCATACTGTCTTGACTCACTGAAGTGAAAGGAGTGAAAGGACACCTCGTGGGAAAGGTGTCTTGTTGTAGAGGGAGACCGACGTCCGGACTGGAGGTAGGTAGGTAAGTAGGTAGGTGTTTTCGTCAAAAGGATTAAGGTAAATCAACAGATACAACACAAGAAAATAAGACGATCTAAAGGAATTCTCCTAAAAAGAGGTAAGAAACACACTGTTAAACGTCTAAAGTTAAAACAATCCCAGTCAAGAACCTCAAAATAATCAAAGGGAATAACTACAATATAAATGAACTAAAAACAATAGGAACTAAAGAATGTAACCATAGACGTGTAAATCCGTGTAAATCACGTGTAAATCCGTCTCCTCCTAGAAGTGGTTAGTTGAGTCAAACCCAAAGATCCGTATAGACAACCACTACAGGAATCCGTTCACACCAGATGACAATACAACTCCCACCTCCCTCCGTTCATACGTTCGAGACTCAAACCCCTACCTCTCCACACGGTGACTGACTCTTGTACAACTATCGTGACGATCGAACCAAGAAATGTGTTCATTCCGACAATCTACCACGACATGAAGGGACCTAAGAGACCAGTCCGAATGATCTACTGACTCTGACCCATGATATAAAACATCATCTCCTTTGATAACTAATCAAAGGGAGGAACCCTCCCATAGTCCTCAGACATACCGAAATAACAAACCCTGGGGTTTAGTCCGTTATCACACGTGACCACTCTTGTGGTCAAAGAAAAAAAAAAAAAAAAAGACTTTTATCTCTGTCTATACCTAACACGAAAAACAAGTTCACGGTGAGATTAGTCCCCACAACCCACCTGATACGTCGAAGGACACACGAGATCAATCCAAGGGACTAGTCCGTTCTATCTCCGACATAAGTCGTTACTCGTCCCGGTACTTAATCAAAGAGACGAACCCACGTCACTGTCTACGTCGGGATTTCAATCATTTCGAGAAACAAACAACAGAATTCGGTTGGGCATGAGGTTCAAGAGACCGGTTTGTCCAAGTAACCGAAACGACACGTTCGATAGTCGAGACAGACGGACGAAGAACGGAACTCACAACGACCCGACGTGTCGAAGGTCTATAAGAACGATCGGAAAGACTAGTCTACTCCACCCTCTATGAGAAGTGTCACCCACCCCTATACAGAGTCAAGGGAACTGACCCGTTCGGGTGGAGAATCATGTTCGTAACGACTAATGTGTCAAAGATCCACAAGAACGGTCGAAAAGACCAGTCTACCTCGAGACCTAAGTATCATCCACCCCGATACAAAGTCCAGTGAACGGACTCACCCTGTCACTTCACAGTGACATCCGTTACGGGTACAAAAAGGTTCGTCCGAAAGACCTAACCTCCCTGATCCTCAATGGGAGTCGGAACCGATACTCAATTAGAGGGTCGGACCCGAATCGTTTCCTTGGGAGGTTCGGGTGACTGAAATGAGACCTTCGTCAGTCGAGACGTACAGAGAGTCGACCTCACAACGATCCGATGTGTCGAAAGTCCACGAGAGTGGTCGGAGAGACTAGAATACCCCAACCCTCTGTGAGAGGGGTCACCTACCTAGGGTCACCTGAGTCGAGGAACGGAGTCTGAGGAACCGGGTCCTTGATACCGGTCTTTTTGAGGAGTAGACTCATGGGTTTAGTCCGTATAGATGTAGGACTACTCTTGACGACTCGTCAAGTGAATTCGGACCAGTTTCACGTGGTGACTGAGCCAAGACGTTTACTCGTTTCGGTAAATTAATCCCAATGATGAACCCGTGACGTCGATACTTAAACCAGACGGTTCTAGGAACAACTTTCGGGGAAGGGAGGAGAGGTATTGTCAGTCTAAGGGTCACCAACTTGGGACGTTCAAGGGGATTTTAGGGGTACACCACTCTGGTCTCATCCCCGAGAGTGTTTCGTTGGGTACTTCGAATCCTCCAACCAACTGAGTGACCCGAGAGGAAAGGGTGACCTCCTTTGTCTCTGGAGAGACTCACCACGATGACCGTTATCCTCCCTGTTACGTCAGTCACACCTCGTCGAGGAGAATAGGAAGATTACGTCATAGAGAACCAGAGACACCACGTCCCCTACGAGATTAGAGTGGGGATAAAGATCTTAAGAGAGTCAACACGGTATAAGAATTTGTCTGTAATCGAGAAGACTCCTCCTCCTCACTTCAGTTCTTACCGTATACAACGGTAGAACCACTATAGTCAGAGGGGTCACACCCAAAGAACCCCCTCCAGTAAAACAGTCACCAGTGAGTTGATTTTTACTGGGATGGGGGTGTTTTTCGTTGTGAAGTTATACAGTTGTTTGTAGTCTATAAGTAAAAACTACTTATCAAAGTCAAAATATACTAAGTAACGTAAACAGTTCTTGTAAATATTTCTATTGAAAGTCCACTATTACAAAGTAGAAAAAACTAAAGACCAAAATTTGTGTGTGTTTCTTTGTCAAACGCGGAGTACAATCAACAATTGTACATTGATCTCTAGTCGTCAATCGGTCATAAGTCGTAATCGAACTCGTTACACGATAAATTACATAATACTTGTGATTTTGTGTTTATCGTCGACAGAATAAATTAATACTGTCAAATTACTATTAGTATTATAGTCAGACTGGAGACTCAATAAGAATACTTTAAATTGATCATAAGGAAACTAGAGTTTAGAGGAAAGATTTATAACGTTTACACTCAATATATATATCGTATAATTAAGTATAATTCAGAATGTATATGATATGGAACCTGAGTATAAAGGATTAGGGTAAAATGTTTTACTTTATCACCACGGCTAATATGTCTCACTTCATTCGGTCTTTCTTTTTATGGTTATGTCATATGATTGTGTATATATACCTTAAATCTTTCTACCGTTACTGCTAGGACATACGTTCTGTCGTTTTTTCTGTGTCTACACATATTGCCTGAAAACCTGAGTCTCCCTCTCCCTCTCCCACCCTACTAAACCCTCTTACCGTAAGATTGTACATATGATAGTACATTCTTAGCTTAACGGTCAGATACAGACTGCGTCCTATGTCGTACGAACCCCGACCACGTACCCCTACTGGGTCTCTCTACAATACCCCTCCCTCCACCCTCCCCCCAAGTACAAACCCTTGCGTACATTCTAAATTTCTAAAATTTTAAATTTTTTTTTTTTCTTTATCACCACTATCAGAATATTCGATTTGAAAGACATAGAAATAGAATTGACTAAGACAGTATATGAAAACGATATCGTTTCGGAATCATAATAATATTATGAAAATATACTTAACACTATTATTAATATATATCTTTAACTTTATGTACTATGTGTGTTTTTCACCGAAGCACACGTAACGGTTCCTCATGAACGGGGGGTATCAAACGAAGTCCAAATCGACAAAGGTCCTTCGGTAGTGTCAATTTTCTGCCCATCTATATTGCTAACAGGAGAAACCCAAGTACTCAGTATTACGATAAAATTTACTTTTTTATTTGTACTTTATAAAATCCTATAATTTTTTATAGTTTGTGTGGATCTGACAATAGTATATAAGAGACGACGACGACGATTCAGCGAAGTCAGTACAGGCTGAGACACGCTGGGGTATCTACCGTCGGGTGGTCCGAGACGGTAGGGACCCTAAGAGGTCAGTTCTTGTGACCTCACCCAACGGTAAAGGGAGAGGTTACGTACTTTCACTTTTCACTTTCACTTCAACGAGTCAGTACAGACTGAGAATCGCTGGGGTACCTGACGTCGGGTAGTCCGAGGAGACAGGTACCCTAAAAGGTCCGTTCTCATGACCTCACCCAACGGTAAAGGAAGAGGCTAGTATATAAGAGATCCTTCGTTTACTTACTTTAGTAGGTCTTTCGTGTAATCTACTGTCTATATAACTATATTACCGTAGAAAGTCTTTTGTTTCTTTAGTAAGAGGAAAATAAGATAAGGAGTGATTTTGATTCCAAAAACAATCCCTGATAAATGACACAAATTCTCATAGATTCTTTAGTGATCCTATGAATCTATTTACTTCTTTTATGTTAAAATTTTTAGAATGTCTAATTAAATCCAGTTACGAAAATGTGAGTCCTTTATATAATCTCAATAGAAGACCGTATTTGTTTTAATACATATATAAGTATCAATCTTTGTAACAATGGAGACTGTTGCGGGGAGGGAGAGACGTTGGGGTGGAGGATGACTCTTTATTTATGTACTTTCAAAACTGATTTTAATAAAGGTTCATTCTAAGACGAAAGAAGTGCGGGGGTGGACGCGGTGGAGGGG